>JAQIWH010004303.1:0-17374 GCA_034695005.1 Cryptops parisi | reverse complement strand
ACAAGGGGGAAATCGAGGAGGAGGAGGAAGATGTCGAACCGCCCCCGCAAATCATCACCAACGACCTCAAGAGTCTTGATGAAATGGTAAGTTTTGACTATTTTATATTGTTTATACTCTTTAGTTTTCTTGTGTAGTATTAGTAACGTAAGAGATGTACTATTCCATATTGTTCCAATATCTCTTGTTTGGATGAACTATTCCAAGACTCCTCCAGGTCTTCAGTTTTCTTCAATGATAATGACCAAGATTATTTCATATTTTATTGTTCAGGTCTTTAGTTTTCTTTTGTAGACACAGTGTTAGTCACTAAAAGTTTGAATATTTCATATTTTTCTAAGATCTTTTGTTTTGGCTATTTCAAGACCTCGTCTAGTAGGTCTTTATTTGAAGGGTCTGGTGTAAAAGGGTGTGAAATACGTAACAATTTTACAATTTCGAGGAAAACGCGTTTAGAGATCTAAATTTGCCTTATTGATCTACTTCACACTTCTTGCACTAAATAGCATTACACATATTGTTGGTTTGCTCAAAATTATGCGTTAGGAAGGTAGAATTATACCCAACACATTCGAAAATGCTTCTAGGTCATTTTTGACAAAAATGTTACATAACACTCTTTTACACTATTTTTCTTACGTGGTAATTAGTAACCAAGAGATAGACGATTTCATATTGTTGACTTTTCAGGTCTTTGGTTTCTATTTCTTGAGTAGTTAGTATAACCAAGAGTTAGCTTCATTTTCTTGGATGCAAGCACGTGTGGTCATGGTTTTGCGGATCTTAATGGTCCTTGCAATCCTGCAAAGTAAACATCATTGAAGTGAAAGTTTTTGATGGTCGGGTGAAAGATTTTCTCAAGAATTACGTAAAATGGAGTTTTTATTTAAAGATCTTTGCGTGGGTGATGATCGATGGTCTATTTAAAAACACGCATGTGTGTTTTATTCATGTTCATTGATCTCTGCTGTAACGTGTAATCTACTATTGCACGTAGCTTACTGGTATACATTATTCATGCAAAATTAAAAATGGAACTAGTATTTATTTACTGTTAAGAAAAGCTTGTGTTTCAATTTAGTTCATTCATCAAATAACAACAAATAGTGTTATTTCATAATTTGATAGGGTGTCTCATAATTCTTAGTGAAGTTGAACCCAGTAAAGTAGTTGAAAACTGCTCTAAGAATTATGGGACACCCTGTATATATCAATGAATTTGATGATTTGTTTTGTTCATTGTTCGGAATGGTGTTCATCATCATCAGTCATAAAATATATCAAACTAAGAAATTTTGGTAATGTTCAATAATCATTTCTGTACGAAGTGACTAAATTTATACAAGAACAACACAAGATTGCTGTATGCATACAAATTTTATTTTTATATATGAAAAATACAGTAAAAACTTATGATGTGTCCTATGTACGTGACTTAATATAGTTGGTTTTTTTTTTCGGAAACGTATGTGGTAGCAGTTGTGGGACTCATCAATTTGGGAAGACCCTCGAGTTTTGGTTGTCATGGTTACGTGCACTTACTTATACTTGCATTTTTATCCTTTTCTGGATAGATATTACAGTGACAGGTTTATGTGGCACTTTGAGCGATATGGATTTTCACATACATTGAAAGCTCTGGTTTTGTATTTTTTGTGTGTATTTTTGATTTTTTAATATATTTTGCTGCTCGAATCGTAAAACCATTTGCTGTATCAGATGCCAAAAACCACTTTTGTTTTAGACACATTATTTTTTGTCTGTGTGTTTGTATCATAAAATGATACCACCATTTTTTGTTGTAACTTCATTCTGGGATTGAATTTTGTTTATCGTAAATGATATGAAACTATACAGGAAGAGCTCAATGTATATAGTTATTTATGTGCGATTGCGCATTGCGCTAATATTTGACAAGAGGTAGCTTCTGTGATGCTCGTTATAAGCAAAAATATTTCGCTATTATGCGATTTTATGTGGTCATTTTGTCTTTTAAGCTACTTAAATGGTTCTTACTATTATACTAAAAATTTGATTTTGTTTTTTTTTAATTATGTGAATTAATTTTTTTTTTCAATTCAAGCAAAAAACCTTTCTCACTCCACTTTAATTTACTTTTTTAAGGTGGAGTATTTTAATTAACGCTATAAAACAAATTACATTACAACAACACCAAGGTTAATTATGTAATTACCAATTAATTTTTTATCAGAAGTAGATAATTAATACAAAAATAGTTATTATCTAAACTAAAACACGCAAACAAAATCCTTGATTGCACGAATGTACCGAGTGATTCCAACATTATCATCCAGTTAAATAGGAAATTTCGGAGCATCATGGTAGACCCTCTTATATAGTGGAATCCAGTCATTATAATCACGGATAATGTTATCGAAAAGCACAGTTCCAAAGTGATCACAATAACCAGATTCCACTGTATTAAAATCCCAAATCGATTAGCTTTGTTGGTATCATTTGTGTGAAAAGACCAAACACAAACTATGCAACAATTTTTTTTGTTTCATTTGTTTTAGTTTGGTGTTAATTGTTTGATTAGATCCTTGTGCGAAAGCTCAATGGCGCTGTTGATAAATATTGACACTATAATTTGAGTCTTTGAGGACAATGCAGCTCTTTGTGGCGGTTTGACAATAGCAAAGAACATGCTAATAGATCGTGAACACATGTGGTAGGCTTTTGGGCTTTTTTTTTCATATACTTTGCAATAAGATTTTGGTATTTTGGAAGTTTTGCAAAGGGTCACTGGTTCCGTTAGCAAATGTTGACTCTTAGTTGGACAATACAGTTGATTGCAGTAGTTCAAAAAGCAAAAGTACACGACATTTGGCAGGCTAACGGGTTGTGAGCACATGTGGTAGCCAACCTAACGTCAAGGTCATTTACCCTAGTCTTTCGGTCTTGTGTGTGTTTGTGGCGGAAGTGCATAGGTTGAAAGTAGAAAGAGACACACAACCCACACAGTCCCAATCGATAACACAATCATCCGACTATTGTGATTCTCCTCTTCTTGGTATCCAATTTTGTATGTATTTATATAGGTAATTATTTTAAATGGAGAAGCAACACAATGTGCTAGGAGCAATGTTTTTTGGGATGTATTGTTTTTTCAGCTGAGAGCGTTCAAGGTCGTAGTTTTGTTTTGCATGATGATGACAATGCTTTTCCTATCAGATAAACCACCACAAGAGAGGTGGATTTTCTATGGTTGTAAACAGGATACCTCTATGAAATTTGAGCTTTGGGAAAAGAGGATTTTTCGTTGTTGATGGTCCATTGTGCAGTTATTGAGGTTTAAGAGTGGTATGATAAGAGTTCCAGTTATCCCTGACATAAATGAAACTTTGGCCAGAGAGGGTGCGTGCAAGTTGGATGGACCGTTCTGAAAATTTTGACCACAGAACTGATATTTTTGTTGTATAGATGTAGAATTTTGGAGATGTACAAGGTGAAATATTTTGACTAGAATCACAAGAAAGTTCTTATTTTGGGGAGGGAAGGAAATACCGGACATTGGTAAAACTTGTTTCGAACTTATGTAAGAAGTGTGACAATGGGTTTTGTTTTGTTTTTACCAAAAAAGTTCTTATTTTGGCTCTTTAGCTCTTGGAAATAAGAGGTTCCGACAATGGCAAAACTTGTATGGAACAGCTGTAATAAGACAAGGGTTTTCTGCTTTTGTAAGCATACTGCTTTTTCAAGAGACATTAAGAAGTGCTTTGCGTCAACAGATTTCATTTGAAATTGCATCAATTTGTTGGCTACAAGAACGTGATAAAAATTCCAATGTCTTGCAAGTAATGTCACTTGGTCGTTTTGCAAGATTATCTCGAAACATACAATATGATGAAAAAACTTTCTGCTAGAGTTGTTTTTGATGATAATATATACATCTAACAACTGTAGGCAAATAATGAATAAGAATGTCTTGCATAATTAAGACATTGCCACAACTTTTATCGGTAACATTCTTGCATCCATTCGGTCTGGGTTTCTAGTACAAGTGGATTTGCACTGTTTCTTATTCAATTGCCAAGTTAGATTATCTCTTCTTTTGCAACTGACATTTTATGGTCGCACAAAATGGCCTGTTTCTTAAGGCTTTTCCCAGCCATTGGGTGGTCCTATTGTTTACCTCTTCAGTGTCCATGGGTGCTAATGCCACACCTTGGTGCGGCAAAAACGTTCTTTCTTCACTTCTTTTTTTCTGTATGTAGATATCGATCGGTCCCTAGTCACAATGGAAGGCTTGTTGAGAAGAAAATGCCTGCCATTTTTCTTCCTCAAGAAAATCGTCTTGGATCGATATATAAAAGCGCTTGCTTCTTAGAAGGAGTGTCCTACTTCTTGGAACTCTTGGAATGGTCCAAGACACATAGTCTTGTAGTCGGTTTTTCTTTCCAGTTGGAAGGATTAAGAATAACTGGGAGTGTCGGTTAGGTTGTTATGTTTTTTTTTTTACATATATATATTTTGTAAAGTGAAAATTTGGTGACCTGTCTTAATCTTTTGATAGAGACAGGAAGGAAAGGATTAAGATTCTTGACTTCAAGAAATGTTTTTTCTGTTTCCTTTTTTGTCTTAGCTATTTTTTTTTTGATATTTTGTTTTTTCAAAGAAATTATACGTGAAAACAATCTTCACCTTGTTGTTGTTGTAGAAATTCTGTTTATACGTGATTACACTTTCCATTAAGTTAAACGTGCAACTATGAGGACTCAATTTTTTTTTGTGTATCTAATGTGTTGTTCGTGTTTGGTGAAAATTTTGACGCGTTTTACTTGTATTGTGAAAATGTTTTTTGGAGGGATAAGATTATTTCTAATTGCGTTTTAATATACATCAATTTCGTGTTAATTTCAAAGTATAAAGACAATTAAGTTCAATTTGGATTCCTAAAAAATGTGAAATAATTTTACTTTATTTGAGTGAAATGACTTTTTAATTACTAAATCAGGTAAAAGCTATGTTATTAACTACGTTGTTGTTCAAAATTATATATAATAACTTGTATATAATTTTGTTATCAAAATATGGAATGTCTTATACATTTTTAATCTTACATTTTTTTGTATAGACATAATCTACAGGGTTATCCCAAAAGTCGCCATACATATGCTTTACATTAGAAAACTTTGAATGATTTTGATCAAAGAATAATGTATACAGGGTGTCCCAAAAATTTCCATTCATAGTAGGGAGGTTAACTTTTTTTGTAACAAATGTAACTTTATTATTAATACTTATATTAGCTTCACTTGTGAGCTTCTACGTACAAAAACAAGACGAGACGACGAATGGATTTTCATGAATCAGGTGTCTATGGATTCGTTTTAGTCTTATCGAGTGACACTGGTTATATGGCACCAATGAAAACCAATATGGCGGACGCTACATGTCATATATCTATTATTCTTTAGACCCTCTGCTACAGGTCAAATGGTTCGATGGATTTTGATGAATGAGATATCGATTGATCCGTCTTAGTCTCACGAGTGTCACTGCCTATATGCTGTTAATTAAAAACCAATATGGTGGACGCTATATGCCAGTATATAAAGAGTATGCTTAAGCATTTTAATTTACTTGTAATTGCTTATAGAAGTTACAAGGAAAGGAGACTCATAAGTGCCTAGGAGATTTACTTATGTATGGAGACTTTTGAGACTCCCTGTATAACAATATCATCAGCCATAGTGTTTAGCTCAAAAGTGACCGTGTTTTTCATACAAGATTTGTGACAAGCAAAACTCAAATTTAATGCTAGTGCAGCTGTGATGCTACTAAAATAGAGAGTGGATTATATGTTTTTTGTTGTCCTTTCTGTCCCTCGGATTAGTAATAAACAGATGCTGAACATCTGTTACTGTTTATAAACAAAAGCAGTGCAATGTAGATTGGTGCAGTGCAGTACAAGAAACACGAGTGTCCGGATAGCTTCATCGTTCAATGCTCAATCTTCGTTTTGTTCAAGTTCAGTAGTACTGTGTATGTTGTATATTGAAAACAGCTGCGAAGAGATTGAAATTTTGCCTTGTGTCAAACGTTTATACATAACTGGATATGAAACAGGGTTTTTAAGTGTAAATAAAAACTGACCGACCAACTATTAATTTGGAACGTAGCATTGAAAAAAGTGGATGTTTGCACTTCTAACTGGTTATTTTTTCTTTCTTTCTTTCTCATTTAAAGCTATGAAATGAGTGTATTATTTATTAATTGTGTCATTGGATTCATGGTGCGAAATGTAGAGCAGAATGTGTTGCAATTCTTTTCGGAGAAAGGTCGTTTTTGTCTTCATGCAAAACTAGGGATGAAATCGGCTACATGTGAAGGAAAAATAAAATAGTTGGGAGTTTTTTTTTAATGCACATAACCACAAAAAAAAGGTTGCCTAAATTTGGGTGTTGCAGGTGTACATCCTCATATTGACTTATAAGGATTTAATGGGCTAGAGGTTATCAATCCACCTCTTTTAATACGTGGATTGGTAGGTTGGTATTGCAATTACCAACCGGCTCTAATTGCAATGATCTGTCCTCTTCTTTCGCCTCATGGCGTATTTAATTAATTTCGCTTTCCGAGCACGGCCTCTTCAGTAAGTAAGAGGGAGAGAGAGAGAGAGAGTCTAGGAGAAAGTCGATCACGTGATCGGATGTAAAGGGTTGAGGTCACGTGGGGGAAACCTAAGTCAGCTGTGTGTGAGTCCAATGGCAACTAGCGTTCACTGCCCTCCAAAGTATAGAGTAGTTCTTCTTGGGACGTGTTGGAAAGTCTCCATCTATGGCTGCTACTGACTGTATACCACTACTGTTTTTATCATGACAGAAGTTGACCTTTTTTTTTGGAGTGAAAGTGTGCCCCCAAGGAAAACTTTCATGGAATTGTCACTTTCAGGAGTTCTGACCATATAGTCCCTAATATGTTATATAACGTGACTCTTATATGGAAGCAATGTACTTATATGTAAACAGATTGGATTTAGTCTTGAGAGCAGTGCTTGCATTCATGAGAAGCTGATAAAGAGAAATGCCAAACGTTTCAAGGCTGATGTAAATGTCGTGGAACTTACTCATTAAATATAGCTAATAGGTTTCCGTACATGTTCATCCATTTAATATACATTTTGCAAATATGAAACAGTTCACAGAGGTGATCGCTTAATAGAGGAAACAGTTTAAATCAGTAGTTTTACACAATATTATGTAAATAAAAATAAAATATTGAACATTTTAAACGTTTTATTTTAGTTTTAGAATGTATGTAAAAGGGAAGAAAATGTAATTGCTAAATATACAGTAACTGAGTACTGTACAGTTGGCCTACATGTAATAACCAAGTACATTGTAAATGTAATTCACTGTATTAAAAAAAAATTTTCGCTGTGCAGATTTTAGATTTTCTTCAGAAGTGAAGAAAAAATGTCTTGAATTTTTTAAAATTTGACAATTTTTGTAAAAAAAAATTATTTTCCATTACAAATTCTCAGTTCCAAAAATAATGCATTATTTTTTTCACGTTCGTTGCGTTTGGAACTTTTCATGATTTGGTCAATTTAATATCTGTTGTGATGATAACAAACTGTTTGTAAATGAGACATTCCTTAAACGTGTGATTGTTGAAAACTAGTAAAAAAAAATGTTTTTGAATTTAAAAATTTTGATTGGTCGAAATTGGAATAATGGTCTGTCAGGCTGGTCGCTAAATAGAGGCAATATCGGTATTAAATCAATGGGCTAGAATTATGTTCCAGACACAAGTGGAAGTTGCTTGTCGCTAAATGAAGATGGTAGTTAATGTATATAAATATATGATATAATGTATATAAGTATACGGTGTCACTGTAAATAAATACACATACATACACACTACACAGTATTGTAAGAACAATTTTTTATATTGGTCAACACAAACTGTACATATAGAAGCGCGAGCTTAGCGTTGGCAACTCTTTGTTAGTCATACTGCTCAAGCTGATTCATTCTCGAGTCTTGTATTTTGGGGGCATTATGGAGCCATACAGAATGGACCACCAGTGTCGTCTTTATGTAGGGTAAGGAGAATCATTAGGGAAAATGATTATTGCATCATTGTTGGTGTGACCTCGCAACACACAACGCAAGTCCTCATTCCGCACAGTTCGTTCTCATGTTTCTTACTATGGAATACCTCAAAACAGTTATATCTCTCTCTTTTAGGGTTTTCCTCGAACAATTCAATTTCAAACTCCAGGCAATATGTAATTATGTAATTATTGTGTTTTTTTTATATTATGTCGAGTTCTCATTTGTCATAACGGCATTTTGGAAGTCTGGACTCAAGTTAAGAGTTCACACACAAATCTCGCATAAATATTTACAAAAAATCGCACACATCGAATCGAAATTTTCGTTAAGTGTCATAAACCTTAGATTTCAGTCACAGAGCTGTTGATGAAAATGTTCAAGAATCGAATTCGAAATTATTGTTATTATAGGGTTTTCTTTTGGCTAGTCTACCATTTAATAACCCATCGACAGAACCACGTTGCAGTATATATTGAGAATGAAGTTTTCATGAATGAATTCTTTTTCAGGATGATGAATGGTTAATTATAGGGTGATATGAAACGGGTTCTCCCTCGCATTTGGTCTTCTCCCTTTCACGAACTTAACATTATGCAAAACGCCCTTTCTTCACTGCTTTCGAAGAGTACCGTTCCATTTTCCCCATGTTTTTTAATACTGTACTATGATAATTGATATTGTGGAAAATTTGTGGCGGTGTGTCTCTTTTCTCGATAAACCAAAAACGTATAATTTTCGTTTCCTTTGCCGTTACGTCACACGACAGTGTTATTTTGACATGCTCTCAATTGAAAATGATAGGGAATTGATTAAGTAGGTTAGGCTCTTAATTTTCTCGAAAGATTAGCAGCTTTCCACGGTGTTGGTTGGTTGGTTATTATTATTATTATTTCATGTTTTACTTCTACAGTAAGTATACAGGTAAAAAAAAGAATGACGTATATTTCTGTAATACTTGTAATTCCGTTAAATTGCTGGAAGGAAATCTGTGTCTAGCCAGGTTAGACTAGCATTTCGAAACTACAATATCCTGTGTTAGAAAATCGACATTTAATTCTCATTCGTAAGCATATCGTGTTTCTTGCTCTTTCGCTATACTAAATATTTATTATCATTCATTTGTTATTATTGCTATTATTATTGTTGTTGTTGTTATGCGTTAGGGTTAGGCTATCAAGGTTACATTATACGTAGTGGTAGTTATATATATTTTTTTATAGCTGTATCGTAACTATAAAATGGAAAGGAATAAAACAGTTTTGGTGGCTTATTTATGACCATTAAGTTCACCATCGGTCAAAACTCAAAAGGGGTGTGAATTATGGAACTACGATTATTAAGCTTTTTCTTTGATTATTATTGACTGCGATTTACGACGAACCCTGCGGAGGTCAATTACTTTTATTGATCGGCCCATCCATATTGACGAGAAGCTAAGGGATCTTTGTGCCGATCTGTCATTGGTTGACGGAAGTTCTCACGACCTCATATTGGCTAAACAACTATTTGCGAATAATGCTAAAGTGCAGAAATTTGTTTTTTAACCACCATTTTTTTTTTTAAGTGCGAACTATTAAACACGATGTCCTACACTGAAAAAATGTACAATTTTTCATTAGAATTTCGATATATGCGAGTTTATGCAAAACGTAACTGTGACATTAATTGAGATCTGCCCATTTAAGTTATGTAAATGTTGACATTAATTTGTGTGCCAAAGTTATCTGTGTTTGTTTGTTCAATTTTTTGTTGAGTTTTACAGAAGTTTGTTTTAATCATTTTCGCGTTATTGTAACTTGGTAGTTGATAGTTTTAGGAAGACTTTTCTGCATAGCCGTAGTAGTGATACACAGCTGTTAAACTCCATTTACAACATGGTAATTGAAGTGTGGTTGTTCATTTTATGACTTTTTAAAACCTGTTAAGTTAAAGTTGAATTGACCTAGCTTCATTGGTATTGCCCAAAATTATCCGCTTTTGATTTTAAAACGTGTTTTTTGTATTCGTGTAATGTCAAATCTCTCACTGGATAAAAATAAAAACGTTTATTGTATTTTATTTTTACAATTTGTGTAATCTTCAGATTACACAATTTGATTGTTTGATAAAATATTCGTAGGATAATGTCATTGATTTTTCCGATAATGTATCTATTTTTATATTAAAATGACATATTTAATTTAATTTGGTTAAACCGGAATTTCGGATAATCGAGTTTTTGTGTTAATACAGTTTTAAATGTTGGAGTTTCATGGAAGATGCTTGATGATGTCCTGTGCATAGAACCGTTAGCTAATCATATTGAGTAAACGTTCGATATTTGACATTTACAATTCCCCTACACTTGTTCTCATATCCTTGTATAGTTTTCATATTCGATGGTGCGGATAATAACTTCTGGCAGGCAATCATCACACTCTCCTTTCCTGTGGTAGGGGAATGCTACTTCCTCATTTAAGTCCCCCTCACTTTTAAAACCCTTATCCCCCACGCTTTCATTGTGTTCCCTCGGTAGGGGGATACAAAAAATAAAAGGCGGGCGAGTTCCGCCATCAGTCCCCCTTTACCAAAGTTTCTCTATTCCTTTTATATTTTGGTAGCTATTGCAAGTTGTTAAAGTGGCGAAACACAGGGTGTCGAAGCAGTTTGGCGACCTTTGAACCTTGGTTGGCAAAAGAACCGGGTGGTTGTTGAAAGTGGGGGTTTTCTTCTTTTGATCGTACCCATGCCGAAGGGTCACACAAGGGCAATGTCAAAGGGGTTATAAACATCCATTTTTTTGTGTGCGACCCTCCATGAAAATGACTTTGAAATGAGAGAGACTTTTTGTGGATGTATGTGGGGGTATCAAGGGTGGGTGTGTATTCCATGAAGATAAGGATAATAAGAGTGTGTATGCATTGATAAGGGTAATTTAATAGGGTTTATGGTGAAACCTAAAACCCTGTAAACTGATAGCATGTTGCTGTTTTTCTTTGTTGTTTAGGGGGGGGGTGTTTATACAAAAAAAACCTTTTGTAAGTTGATTTATCGAAGAAAATTGTGGATCATTGTTCTTGGAAGGCAATTGGGAATGTCTCTGTTTGTCGTGGTGGGGAAGAAAAAAATTTGTCATTAGAGGACATTGTGAAATTGTGTGGTGTAAAAGTAATTGTTGATGTGTTGTGGCAGCCAAGGTTACTCATTGCTGGGTAAACATGTAATAAACAGGGTGTATACTCTACTAATGCATTTAATCAGCATCGGTTTAAAATGGAGTCGTGCCAGACAAGCTCGGTGGCCTTCATGCTTAATTTTTGTCAGTGTGTTTTCTAACAGCTACTGAAAAAAATAAGTAAGTTTTGTTATATATGGCATGTGTGGGAAATTTGTTAAAGCTGTGGATTGAAGTGATGATGTCGAAAACAATATGTTCGTTATACAGGTCTAGTCAAACTTTAACCACAGACAAAGCAAAAAGTCCATAGACAAACATGGGTCCGGAAATGCTTCCTTTTTGAAATAATCCAAGATGATTGCATAGGCATATTATCTCAATCGCTGTAGGTACCGTATGCAATGCAAATGAGTATGCATTTCCGGACTTATGTTTATTTGAACTTTGTGCTTTGTTTTGGTGCATAGCGTGAGAGGTTAGAATTTTACTTGACGTTTTAGGAACATTCCGTATTCATACAGATCATGATCTGTACATGAATGCCAACTCGTGGCATCTACAGTACTGTATATCTATTAGGTTGGTTCTGGGGGAAAAACAAAAGTTTTATATTAAGTAGGGACACCAGCTTATCTTCTTTCAATATTAAAAAAAAGGGTACTATTTCTAAAATTTGGTGAATTTTAGACGAAATTTAGAGGTCGCTACCAGAGTTGGAAACATTGGTTTGACTCATAGGAAGGGGAAAAACAGAAGTTTTATTTTGAATAAGGAGCACCCTATTTTGTTCTAATATTTAATGTTTTCAAAATTTGGCCCATTTTAGATGAGATTTTTAGAGGTTGTTTTCATAGTTCGTGAAATATTGGTTTGAAACATAAGTAGTATGAAACACGCGATTTTTCAGATAGTGGAGACTTCTAAATATTGTTCAAAACTAAGCTAATTTCACCGAAATTACTTTTTTTCCATAATGGAACAAATTCATAAAGTGTTTCATTCATTTTTTAAAAACTTAAAAATAAGAAACACCCTAATATCTATACTATACTCACCGAACTTTGTCTGTCTGTTTGAAACGCGTGCTATAAGTGATCTAGCGTTGTCAAATGGGCAATTTCCAACCTCAAAATTCGAATAAAAAATGTTTGCGAAGCAACACTGTGAGGTAAAGCTAGGAAAATTGAGAGGAAAAGCTAGTAATAAAGATATTTCATCTAAGGAATTCGCATAAATTGAGGATTTCCTTCATTAGAGATTTTGAATCTCCATGTTCCAAGATGATATACAACCTACAGATTCACTCGTAGCAAAATTCTGAAATTTCATTTATATTTTCAGTTTTGATGAATTTGATTATGTCATGTGGAAAGTTGGACATCATTTCATTGTCAGGTTATATTTGGTATAATCCTATACAAGTAAAATTTTGTAATGTTTAGAGATACACGCTACTTGTGTGTGTGTGTGTGTGTCTGTTTTGTTTCTTCAGTGATCATTGCAGCTGGTGACTTCTAATTAAGTTATCATCAATGATTCGTTCTTCCTTCTCCGCTGTAATATTTATTTATTTGCTTTGCCTCTCTGTAGGAGGGGGACTCAACACTATACAACGAGGGGAATATCCCCATAAAAAAATAAAAGTAATCCCACCCTCCTAGTTGATGGGTTTATGTGACGTGCTCACTTGAAACTGTCGCCATGGGCTGTTTTTGGGCTTCTGTTTGTTGCAAGGTAAATCACTGAAGGTGTATGGAAACATTTGTGGTAATTGTGGGCCACTCAACCCTCCACAATCCTGAATTCACCATTCGCCTATTGCTTCCACGTTCGCGATATTTAGGTTTTCGAAAATGTGCGAATTGGTGGCAATGATTAGAACAACAACTTTCCATTTCATCGCCACGTGTTCTGTGGGCGTCTGGCTGGTTCCTTTTAGATATTTAGAACGTGTATTTAATCGATGATGATGATGATAGTTGTCGAGACCACCTTTAGAAAGTGTGGATATCAATTGCAGGGATCTATTTCTTTTTAAATATGTATATATTCTCCTACTGGTACCAGTTTTATGTCATGATAGGTCCAAATTAGAGCTTGGTTATTATCATGCTCGTGTTTGTTTTTTTGTTTTTTTTGTCAGCCGAATATGTTCACAGTGCCATTTTTCTCTTGTCATTTCGCCATATATGTAGTGAGTAAATAAACAAGTGGTCAATCCTGTTCTACTATGTTTGGCACCAGATGAGAATGCGTATGATGTGTGTATGTGAGAGTTTGTGTGTGAGTGTCTGTAGCGACCTTGCCATGGTTGTCTCCTCCCCTTTGTTGTGGTGGAATAAATAATATTAGAGTGAGTCATGCACCTTAACCATACATGGGAAGCACACCTGAAATTATTGAAATCTGATGGCTCCATGATGGAGCAAGAAATTAAAAACAACTCAAGCAGTTTGTTTGTTGTTGTGGTTTTTTTGTTTGCAATTGTCGCCAATTCTGGAAATTCATAGTCTGTTAGCATCTTATTAGACGCTTTATATTAGCTTCACTTGGGTGTTTGTGAGTGAGTGGGCTGAGCTTTGAACGTAGGCCTATACTGTCACGTTTATGAAAATGTACTCTATGTATACAGATTTATACAGTCCAATTTACCAAAAATTGCATAAAGTGAAAACTGCGAAAACCTAACAAAGTTCAATGTAACAAATCGCATAAATCGAATCGAAAATTGAATTAACCAACATAAATCAAATGTCTAATTTACTCAAAGATTGCAAAATCAAATTATTACTCAGAGATTGCATACATCGAAATTGGCATAAATCATATGTACCAAAGATTGCACGAAACGAGAACCGTATAAATTGAAAACCGCAATTAAGTCCAGTGTAACAAAAAACTGCATAAATCGAAAGTTGCAGAAATCTAAAATAAAGCGTATTCTTAGAAAGCATTTCAAAGTGCTTGTTTTACTATACTACAGAAGGTAACTCATTCTGTAACACGGGAATTGTCACCAATTCTGGAAATTCATAGTCTTATACTGTAGAAACCCGTGCTGTAGCACGGGAAGATCATTGTTATTACTTAATTTAAACATTTGAAAGTTTTTTACATTCGTGTTGTTATGGTAACATGATGAAGAGTATTATTGTGTAAACACACTGCACTCATGTTATGGTGTAGTTAGCACCCTTCCCCTCCCCAGTAGATATCAAACTTCAGCTACAGATTGGGTGTTTATACAGTATATAGGTTATATTTTCAAGAAATTGTTAAATTTAGTTGCAATCACCGTGATTTTCTAATTTAAACATCCATAACTATATTTTCTGCTTTTCAAAAGCGTTAGAGGTGTTTTGGGTATTCACTGAAGACTGTTTTCTTTAAACGGAATTACTCGAAATGGACGTAAGGAGATGCATTTGATGAATAACACGTTTGTAATATATTTATTTTTATGAATACTTCTGATGAGATTTTGTTTATTATGTACATCTACATACATTATATTCAGTTTGATTTTAGCTGTTTTTGATTACGTTTTTACGATTCTCGGTATCCATTCATTGATCAATGGTACCATCCAGTGTGGTGCTTCATTGTGCAGTATTATTTTCTGCTAACCAATACTATCAGATAACTAGAAAAGTAGTTGTTATAGTTGATAACCAATTAAGTCCCGTGAGGGATTTTTCTAGGTAATCCTTACTTTTGTAGGAAGATAAAAACGCGCATATTTTTCATTACCTGGTATTCAAGTTATTTTATGATAACAGTTTCTGGGCTATAGAATGATAATGTATATATCATCATAAAATAGAAATAACAGTTAAAAAACACAATGCACATTAATTGTAAAAGATATTTGGGTTATTGTTTTTTGTTTTGTTTTTCATTACTTGATATTCAAGTTGTTTTATTGAAATGATAACTTAGTTTCTGGGCTATACAATGATAATGTATGTCATAGATAACAGTTAAAAAGCATAATTGATACACATTAATTGAAAAAAAAAAGTTGCTGTATATTTGTGTTTGTTCAAAATTTATTTGTAAAGTATGTATGAGAATTTGAAAAGAAAATGAAAAATACAACCAAAAAATAACCATTATTAGCACACATGAAATGTAAATAATTTAATTAATGTAAATAATATTTTGGTACTTAATGTGTGTATATTATACTGGCAATGTATAGAATTACGACATTGTATAGAATGCTTAGCCTTTTTTTTTTTTTTAGTAAAGTGTGAAATTACAAATTAACATTGGAATAGTTACATTATGCAAGAGTTTAGGTCTGGTTTAAATTTAAGCTTATTTTAAGAGAAAATGTTAACTAAACCTTAGTTAACAAGGAAGGAACTGTTTAGGAACTAACCTAAACAGTTCCTTGCAAGATATTATTCCTTACTTTTCCAAAAGAAGTAAGGTATCGCATACAATGCCTGGGATTCTATATAATGTCTTGAAAATGAAGAAAACATAATGAGTAAACAGTAATGAATAGTGTATGTGTAAAGTGTAAGTAAACATAATGAATTGAAACTATTTTCTGAAAATAAAATAAAATAACAAGAAACAGAGTACATTGTGAAAGTTAAACCGTATATTTTTATTTTTCCTTTCATTGAAAAATGATTTGTCTACAAGGTAATTATGCGAAAAAATCAATCTTAGATGTCGAGAGTGTCATATTGTTTTGTTATTTATACTTAAATATAGATTCTATTGTAGTACTGTTTAGGAAAACTCATCAAACGATTCAAAGAATGTAGGTAGGTGAAACACTCGAGAACAAAAGTTCTTCGAAATTCCTTTCTCTGTATCTCTCACCAAGGAGTGTGTAATAGGATAGGTGGAACAAGATTCCAAAACGATTCCTGTAAAAAAAAACAAAAACAAATAATACTAATACGAAATTAATCATAATATTTACACTACAAAGTTCGTCTGGTCTGTTTATTCGAATTTTGTTTATAATAGAAATTCCGTCACCTTTGACACATTTTGAACGTATAGATTTACTTACGTGTATAATCAATCCGTGACTCAAAAGGTTGTTGAACGCCTACGTCCGTATATTTATTTTAATAATAAACGATGATGATGATGATGTTTGTTTGTGCTAAGAAACTGACGCTGCTAACGGATCGTGGAAAATGAAAGTTGTCTATGTAATGGCGAAGGCATTTCTTCTGGCAATTGATCCGTGGTTAATAATGAGTAAAGAACGTAAATGCCATTGGGTTGGCCAGACACCACTTAACAACTCATCGCAGTGTGAAATGGCATTAGCAGGAACTGGGATTAGATTTTGGGGAATAAATTAGAAATCATCTCTCTCTCTCGAAGGTAGTGATTCATGCTAGGAAATGAAACGAGAATCCAATTTAGAAATAATCTCTGTTGCCAATTTGGTTTTTTTATTCTATTTGATAGCTATTTCAATTGGAACATTTCACACAGACTTTTGAGTCAGTTCATGTTGGTTATACTCTATAAGTAGATGATTCCGCTTATCGTGATGATGGATACGACATAATATGTTATTATTATTATTATTATTTTTTTTTTTTATGAAGTCATGTGTTATTAATCACTGTGCATAGAAAATACGTAAAAAAATTGTTTCGTTAATTTGGGTTTAGTTGATTAAATATTTGCTAAGACTTCAAACGTGGTTATAAAAAAGACAAATCACATGTTTCCTTTCTTCTAAATCTTTACCTTCATTTAGTCAATAATTATAATCTCTCAAAATATAATATAACAATCTTACAAACCGATCTATCTAAGGCCTATGACACACATCAACGTCAATCCGTCATTAACGCTTGTATTACCCTGGGAATACAAGTATATTATACTACAAGTATAATATACTTGTAGTATAATATACTTATACTATAATATACTTATTATTATATAAAATACTTCTATTTATTATACTCTTTATTTATATTAACTTCAATTGTGAAATTGTGAGTGAGTGAGCGAGCGAGCTGAGAATTGAACTCTACTATCATCTACAGTCGTTTATGAGAATAGTCTAGTTGGTGAGTTCGCCTCCCACTCGTGCCGTGTGGGTTCAGTTTAGGGTCTGACACCGCGGGGGCAGGTTTTC
>JAQIWH010004302.1:0-17376 GCA_034695005.1 Cryptops parisi | reverse complement strand
CCAACAATGCTACCGAAATAAAAATTGATGAGAGTAAAAGTTATGCTGCCCTTACAACAACTTTGTTGCAAGTCGCGTATGCTGTTCAGTGAAGTTATTTTACTTCATGGTGGTTATATTACATCTTCAAATTCGTGTTGTGGCAATTAAACTAACACCACTGCATAGTAAGAGTGACTTGCAGCAAAGCTGTTGTAGGGGTAGCGTGTGGAAATAAATGAAACAAAAGTGGATTCTGACTAAATGGGGTCGTAGCTACAACATGACTTGATACCTACGACGCGTTGTTTAAAAATTAACAATAGAATTTTTATAAAAATCAATTTCAAGATTAATTAAAATAGCACCATTAGAAAGGGCCCTCATACACAAACAACATCTGTTTGTCAGCTTTTACGGTTACGTCGTCTTCAAGTAGCCTATAATTGTTTGATATGGATACTTTTTGGACTCGGACGATATCGGTCTATTTCACTATTCCTTCGTACTAAACGTTTGCTCACTATTCGTCAATTAAATTTATTTCACCGCCTCTTGGAAATAAATAAATCCTTACGTTATACTGACCATTATTTACATTTTCTATGTGAATTAGTGATTAATGAGCCAACACCCGTTCTAACTACCAATTATGTTGTTTCAACCCATGGTGTCTAAATATATGCAACCTTATAATACTGTGTTCACTTCTATCTGCCATACATAGAATTAATTTTGTTTGTATAAAGGAGAAATGTTCCTCGGTTTGTTTTCATTTTAAGACTAGTATATTTTTTTAGATAGTATCTTGTATTTATCCGTTTTATTGTTATCTATTTGGGATGTGAAATTTAATAAATAAATAAATAAATAAATAAAATAAAAACATGCTTTGTTTTCATAATATTTGGTTGTGTCACGATAAAAGATTCACCCTGTATATACAGGAATGTTATAAAAAAACTACATCTTTAATTATATGCAAAGTACTTAACGTAGATGGTTGAATTTTTTGTATTCTACATACAAAGACAAGAGGTTTTTGGGAACATGTGTAAAATCTCGAGGAATTTTTCAGAACAGTTGCCACCACGTTCTCCAGATATTACTCTTTTGAACTTTTGGCTCCTCATGAGCTTTTATCTTAATGTCCCCAGGACAAACGATGGCATAAGCAGCCAAACCTCTGGAAAATCCATAACTAGATGCCATCCATAATGTTTGAAACATTGTATTGAAACCTTAATTTGAGACATATCCAAAGCCAACAGTTCATAAGAGTGAATGTCTGGAGAACGTGGTGACCTATTGTTCTAGAAAATGATTCAAGATTTGACACATACAGTATACTGTAATACCCTAAAACTCGTGAAATACAAGAAGAATTAAAAATACATTTTAAAAATACGCATTATATATATAGTTTCGCTTTATACGAATTTGGTTTCATGAGAGTTTTGAGTAATTTCATCTTCCGATTTCTGCAATTTTCGATTCGATTTTTGCGATTTTTTTTTTACACTGGACTATACAGTATAGTGAGTATGCTATCATAAATGTATGTAGATGGCAGTATACGTTCAATTCCTAGCTCACTCACTCACAAGTGAAGCTAATATAAAGCGTATAAAATAAAATAGTAACCTCCTACATTAAATAGTTTGCAAATAATTAAGTTGGATACGTTTTTAGAACATCCCGGTATATATTTATATTACACCGGTATATACGGTATAAATTTTGAAGAAATGCAACTCTTAAGACCTTTGGTATCACCTGGCACCATCTCATCTTGTCACGTGACCTGTCTTGGCTCAGCAGTGATTAAAGAAGCCAGGTGGGCTAATGTTGCACTTTGGACCATTCTTTTGTGGTCCTGTCTTTCCGGTTCCTTTTTTTCTTCCCATTGTATGCGAACCATACACTGACTATAAGTAGAAGGACACACCGCCTTCTTCTAACGTGCCTTTCTCATTTTTCTTAACTTGGCGGGTGACATTTTTATCTTTTTTGTTTTTCATTCTTTCTATTTTAAACGACTGAAAAATATCCCTTCCGTTTTTTTTTTATTTTTTGGGGGTTATATATGTAATAAAGTATATACGAAGTAACAACGACATGTGAACATATGTCGTTGATATATGTTGTTTTGGTTGTTTAGCACTTGACATAAAAACGTCAATTTTATAGTAACAAACAAAGGGTTTAGTTAATATCATTTAGCTATATCATTGAAAATGAGAATTCAATTGCAAAATTTGGATTTAAAAACAATTTGTTGATGTTTGTAAACTGTATTTTTGAAAATGTACCAAGTGAATTAAAAGTTGCGTTCTATGTAATTTTAGAAATCATTTACAAGCTAAATTAACTCAAAACATGATCAAAGTTTTTGTTTATTTATATAATAAATAAATAAATAAATATATCAATTTTTACAAAACGCTAATTTTTAGACTAATTTTTACCCATTTTGTTTGTTTTTTTCAAAATTTTATTTTCAATTTGATTTATTATTATTTTTTCACAGAACCCATTGGAATCACTGAAAAAGTTAATTTTAAAAAGAAATTGAGAAAAAAAAATCTCATTAATGTCACAAAGTTTAATTTTCTTGAAAAAGTCTTGTTTTTTTTTATATATATATTTTTTATTTTGTTAACTCAAGACTTAAAATTAGAAAAAAAAACAAAACGTGAAAGTAACTTTTGCTGTCGGCAAGAATTGATATAAAAAAATTGGGGGTACTAAAAAAAAAAGGTGGTTAAATAAAAGAAGTAAAAATCACATTTTGAGAAAATGAGGTTAATCCTTATTTGAAATCCTACAAAGTAAAAACACTAAAAAAAAGTATAACACTTTTTTTTCTTGTAAACCTTACGGTTGTTTATCTCAAACTAAAAAATGAAAAAAAGAAAAATTGAACATAAAAGAAATCGTGATAGTTAATTTTGTCCTGTTAATAAATCACTTGGAGCTGTTTTTGTTTTTAGAATTTTGTATTATACGTGGTGTGTCCCAGAAGTGAGTGGTCTGATTTTTTTATTCAAATACTTATAAGAACTCGGCAGAAATTACAAGTTATGTCATTCAAGTTACATTCTTTGGGAAGTCATACAGTGGTTCAAACTTTCAAATTCCCCCCACTGGTCGTAGTAGCAATACTGGAATTCATTTTCCGTTAAGTTTGTCGGTTACAATTTTTTGGACGTTTGCATCAGTTTCGTAATGGTGACCCTTTAACTTGAATTTCAACTTAAGTAACAGGTAGACATCGCAGGTGCAATGCTCTTTCGGACTTCACCCTTTTTAAAGTCGTTCCAAGACATCTTTGTCGTTTAAATGACTTTTCTGAAGCTGAAAATTTTGTGCATAATTTCATAGCTGTCGAAAAGCTATGCAATCACAAAAGTCCAACGGATGTACCTCTACATAACTTATAATTTTCGCTGAGTCTTACATATATTTAAATAAAAAATCAATCCATTTATTTTTGGGACACAACTCATACAATTTACGAGTGGTTTAATTTTTACACATAAAGGAGGCTACGTTTGTGAAACTGTAAGAAACTTATAATTTAACGTTTTTAGTTTAACTTGCAGTGTAACATTCTGAAAAAACGTTTCTGCACAACATAATTGAGCATTAAAAATTTTCATATTAGTGTAGTGGTGTTACACCAAGGTTAATTTTAACTCACTAGTTACTACGAGTAACCTATAAAATAACGCTATAATGTGTTAAATTATTTTTCATTATTGATAAATGATAATACAGTATATATAATTTTCTATTGTACTATATAGGTATAGCAGAGGTTCATACAAGCCACTATAAACACGATAAAAAACACATTTGGGGGAAAGGGGTTCAGTTTACAAAAAACAATTTTTTTGTTGGCGTTCTAATAAACATTGTTGTAACATTATTAATAGCCTAAAACTCTTACCAGGACTCTGATGTACCAAATTTAAAGGTAATCGAATGAAAGAATTAGGAATTCATAGCGAACATACATACAACTTAATAGAAATAACAATACACATTTTTAGACAATACGAATAATATACAGTATGTGTTTTACTTTATTACAAAACTAACCAATTTCTAACACACTTAACATTTATACACAATGAGTACAACCTTTCGTAACCAATTACAGTACTACATTATAGCCTTATCCAGTTTGATACGGTGTTGTGTTGTTAGTGTAATGCAGTGTTTCCCAAGTGGGGTTCCGCGAAATCCGTACCTAAACTCTTATACCTTTAATTTAAAGGCATTTTTCGTTAATTGAACTAAGGCAATATTTTGCCTGCTTGGAGAATTGGTTCACTTTGATGTGGTACACTAAAAAAGTCGATGGTAAAAAAAGTCATTATGTTGTACAAAACATAAACTAATTTTGCGTTATAAATTTAACTGAGAAACGCTGGTTGTAATAGCAATACCGGTTAGGGGCTCACAAGAGACGATGGCTTCTTGGCTTCCTAATAAATCTCTTTAACATTATAAATAACATGAAACTTTATTGGGAATGAGTTGCGTCAACATACCAAATTTAGAGGTAATAACAAAATACAGTAGTTCATAATGAACAAACAAACAACTAATGAATTTGTTTGTCCAGATACGACACTTTACACAGTACTACTATACTTCTATTTTGTTACAAAACGAACGTAATAATGTCTATTCAAACATTTGTACACGACAATACAACTTTTCCCTTCACTATAACAACTAATACCCACTTCTGAACACAAGACAACTCTACACGCCCACTAGTTCAACGTCTCTTTCTACACACAATTATGTCTCCAAAATCTGACAACCGTGAATTGACAACCCGATACTACCAACCGCTCACATCAACTAAATACCCGTCTTTTGTTTAACGGTAACTATATATGTATACTTATACACCATTTTACAATTTGCGACGTTATTCTTTCTACAAGCCAAAGACGAGCGCAATTTACAACTCCCTCGAGCCATTGCCGTTTCGGTAATTTAGCAACGGTCGGGATATTTCTATTCTAGTGGTTTTAAAATGAAGCTATCACTACACACACAAATTACCTACCACCTGCCAAAGGTTTCGTCTGCTGAAAGACTGACCAGCCATTTAAACAAAGGCGTTTGTTTCCATTGTCGTCTATTCGATTGCGGTCGGTTTGTCTTTGTCTGTTGGCTTTTCTCGGAAGTTCCAAAGATGTTTGTTTTGTTGCTGTTGTTAGCTTTATTGGTTTCGCTTGTCGGTGTCTTAATCGGGAGTTTTCCCAGTTTTAAGGGAATTGTGTAGGAATTTTCCTCTCTATTGTAATTACAGTTCATCTTGTTATATGTCGAATGCCTTAACTAAAAAGGCAATTTTTTTGGTAAAATGGCGTTTACATATTTTGAATACTGTTTTCAAGTTTACAAATAAGCTGCATTGTGAGTAGCTTATTTATGTATTAATTGAAATGCGTGAATATTTATGCATTAATCAAAACGCATGTATTGTAATTTTTACAACCTTTTATTTAACTTGACCGGTCGTAAAAATGTTTTCAACATTTTCAAATTTTTAAGGTCGTTTTTTTACTTATGTTTCCAGTATCGTAGATACTTTAAACTTGGTATAACTAATTAATCCTGCGTGATAATTTTATCTGTCAAATTTGGAGACATCCAGGTTGCGTTAAAAACGACCTTTACGGTATTTAAAGACTGGTTTTACCTGGTAAAGTGTTGCTTACGCTCCGATCCGCTTTTTTTTTAAAGTTTCGATTTTGATTAGCATACAATCAGTTAACGAAAATAATAAAAAAAAAAAACTGCAAGCAGCTTCTAAGTGCTCAAAACCATTGGGTGTCAGGAAATAGAAAGCTTTTGATTGGCAGGCCTGTACTCGGATGAAGCTGTTAGCGCTTGCTGTTGGTACAATACAGAACTTTAAATCGAAATATAAATATAAAGCAATATTTTGATTGGCTGGCTTTGGCTTAAACCAAGCTTGGTGTGGTAAGGTGTTGCTTACGCTTTGATCCGCTTTTTGTAATACTTTCAATGACCCGGATGACGCTGTTAGTTTTTGGTGAAATAAACAACTTTAAATCGAAATATAAATATGAAGCAATATTTAACATTTAATGTGCTACTATAGACTTTTTCCTATTTTTCTGTTATTCTATTCAAATTAATTTCATTATACACAAATTTAATTTTGATATTTTAATAGAAAAAGAAACATCATTTTTTTAAAATTAAAAGCTGAAATACTGAAACTGCAAATAGAAACTGAAACCTAAAACTTATTGTTTCTGGCTCTGCTTTTTATTCATTTACAATGAACAAAAAGGTTGTCCTTAAAAAACAAAGTTTTTTATATAATCTTGTTTATTTTACTAATTTTTATGTTCATTTCTGTTTATTTAAGTGTTGAGCCCCAGTGGCGTTCCCAGGAGGGTGCAGAGTGCGGACTGCACCGGGTGTCAACATCACAGAGGTGACATCCAAATGACTTTTTATAAAAGTTTCGTGCAGTGTTTCAGCATAAATTTATTAGTTTTATGGAAGTATCTCAGTAATTAGTTATGAACACAAAAAAACATGTTGCGTAAGCCTAGCTTAAATTTACTGTATCCTTGTAGCTTATCCTAATTATCCTAGTTAAGCTAATTTAAATCTTATCCTATGCTGCAAAGTTTTATTTTCTGAGACTTATAATGAACGTATACGTCTTTATAGTCGTGTTTTGAAATATTCTAGTATTTTAGCTGCAATATTGTGGTAATTCGTATATTTGTGAACTTATAGCGCAAACTGTTTTGAGAATGAACTAGTGATTAACGGAAAAGAAGGATGTCACTAGACACCATTTTACTCTTGCATTGTGAGAGCTATTCTGTACTATTCATGACAATACATATTTTTATTGATCGAGAAAAAGAGTATTATTTTATATCGATATTTCCATTTATGCGGTGTATGACCATCAAGACTGGAGGTTTGTATATGCGTCTGTGTGTGTAGGGGGGATGACACCACGAGTTACCGCACCGTGTGACACCCACCCTAGGAACGTCACTGTTAAGATCGATTCTCACTATCGCGATACGATAACAGCATTTTTGCTCGAGATTTCCATTATGACCAATAGAAATCTAGACCCAAAATGCCGCATTACCACAATAATGGGAATCAGGCTTTACATGGACTGCAGTCCACAAGTTTTGCGGCTTGTGATTTGTTGGATCAAACAATTGTGTTTTTAATTTCCTAGTTGTAGGTTAAAAGTCTTTCTTGTTATCCATTTTTAAATACATGACAAATGCATACTTGCATGACTTTTAGAAATGTTTACAGGATATTCTAACTGTATCTACTAATTTGAATAACTTTTCATGATGCTTAAAGACACTTTTCTTGAATATTCCATTTTTTTTTTGTCTTGTGTTTACATAGGCTTATGATTAAAACTAACGAAAGGTGATCCTGACATTCCGATTTGATCAGGATATAGACAAATATCAATAGCAGTGAAAGAAATCACATACTAAAGGCATGATTTCCAAATTCCAATGGTTCGCTGTATTTGCTAGCTACGATGTAACAAAAGAGTAAGAGTAGATATCTGTAATATTCTATTATTTCTTTTTTTGGCAAGAAGTATCTGAAATTTTATAAGTGAGCCAATGGCAAAAGAATAAGTTTTTTAACAGCTAAAAAAAAAACGACTGGAGGCGAATATTTTGCAATAATGAAGATCTTTGACATGGAAATTCTCTTTGTCAAATAATTTATTAAGTCTAGTGAATGAAAAGTGAAAAGTCTTTTTTCGTAACCCCAAATAGACAATGAATGAATGCCAATCAGCTCAAGGGCAGACTGATATTTTTGGTTCACAATGACAATAATTTTTTTAATTCTACTCCTATAATCAGAAACATAAATATTCATATTTTTTTCATTAACGTCACAACTGTCCATTGCAAGCAATCAATTTAAACAAGCGTTCACTGAATTAGCATAGCTAATGCTACTTCACCAGTCATTTCGACTTTTCACATAAAGAATATGATCCATAACATCTAATAAGGAAAGCACATGAAATGTTCAACATCACTATCTTAAAACAATATTATACCTACTTTAACTCTGTAAGTAAGTAGTTATAATTGTAGTCGAAAATCTCCATTCTCGATTTTTCAGCTAGACATAGTAAATTGTAATACAGATGATCAAGATGTTCAAACTCTAAGATGACAATCACTGCCCTACAAATACAGTACTTTATATTAAACACACAGCATCTTTTTTATATTTTAATTCACTTACAATAGTTAACAGACAACAAGAACTAAAGCCATTGAAGCTTGTATATTCATTCGGCTTTCATACAGGGAAGTGCATATGTAATTTCACAGTTAATACAGCTATACCCAGATTAAAAACACCCTGATCTAAGGCATTCATTGTAACAGCACCACAACAATCGGTATTTTGTAAACAAAAATTTCGAAATTTTGCAAAAAAATGTTACTGCCCCGACATCACAACCTTCGCTGGTATGTGGATAGTGTTCAAGTCTTTAACATCAGAACAAAGACTATGCCTATACAGCCTATAGCTCTTTCATCCAGCTCTCCACTATCAACACAAGTTTTGGGCTTTCAAAGGCATGATTCGATCTATGGCGGTGGTCCTGCCCCTAACCTGCCATTATAGTTGGGCAGACCGGTAGTTAATAACTGAAAAGTTAAGCAAGACAACTGGGCCAATATGAGAGCATACTTTTATTTTCTTTCACAAAGTTCACGAGTGCGTCGCCAACCTAGTCAGCAGCAACCGCCAGCCTCCCGCACTTCGTCGATGGCCTTCTTCAGTGGCGGATTTATTGGGGGGGGGGTCAAAGGGTTTAACCCACTAAGATGATGATGCAGTGTTGCTCAAGGCAAATTTACAAATGTATGCCAGTAACATTAACGCCATAATACAGAAGCACCATAGTACCCATGAATCTACTGTGTAACATTGCCTTTGTGATAGACTGTTTGGTCATAGAAAAGCAAGAAACCACTGGTCAGCAAAAAGAATCAGTAGGGCCTATTAGAATTTGCGAAGCAACATAATTATTGGAATTGGAAACAGAAGTTCTATGGAGTAAAGAAATCAAGTTTAGTTTGTGTGATTCACATGGAATCCACTTTATTTGTTACCCAGTGGAGACACAGATAACGATCGCTACCAAATTTAAACAGTGCAGCGTAAGTGGAGAGTAATGGTCTGTGGATGTTTTTCAAGACATGGTATTGGTCCATTGCTTTCCATTAATGGACTACAGATCGCTTTGTATACCAAGATATCTCGAGGAGGACATGCTTGTTGCGAGAAATAAACTGTCTTGGGGATGGATGTTTCAACATGACAATGAGCCAAAACATACAGTACGTGAAACCCCATGTTAAGGACTTACCTTAACTCAGAGAAGGACCACATCATGGAGTGGCCAATCAATCTCTGTTCTAAATTTTACCAAACACCAATCAGAGAACCTTGAAAGGCATGTTCGAAGTAGAACCCATTTGAAAAACAACTTGAGACTTCCCTACCCGAAATGCATAATAAATGAAAATTCCAAAGGTGAACAAAAACTTTACTTTTACTTTACCGTGATCAGGCCCCTAGATAATTTTACAAAAAAAAGGGGTAAAATGTATAATATTCATCTTTGAGCTACCCGGTCAGTTGGTCCAAAATAAAACATTTTTTCAGGTATTTGTTTTTGTTCACCTTTGGAGTTTTCATTTTTATTAAGTATTTGAAATAGTTATTCGATCATGTGCATTCTGCAGCAGAAATCAAAGTACAAGCCGAATAAGCAGACATCCAAATACTTTTTAGGTGCCGTATTGTAGTATACCAATTTAAAAAAAAAGACAGAACTACCGTACCAAGCTCAAACAGCAGGTACCAACCTGCTGTTCAAGATCTCGTCGTAAGCTAAGATCTCAAAAAAAGCAGCATCTAGTCTTTTTCAATTGCAAGTAGCCTACATATAATAATTAGTCCAAGATATTTACACAATTACATAGGGATAGGTTAGCTGAACAATGAAGATAAAAATATACAAATCTAATATACTGAACACAGACAATCATGTTGAAAACTGTAACATACTGCATAATATACACAGACATGAATACTGCAGTTAGGCCTATTAATCAACACCATAAAGCAGCGTGCTATTGTACTTTAATTACGTGTTACGGAAAACTCCCTCTTATCTGGCACCGTTGGGACCAGAGACTTGCCAGATAACAGAATTTTCTAGATATTTGATGTGATATCTCTTTAAATTACCACAGCACCTTATACAAAACTAATGAAAACTATACAATACATGTACATGTAACCCTAGTATAACGTGGTACTTTTACAACGTGGTTTCAATATAATGCAGTTTACAAATTGTAGCATTCCTTGCATAATGCGGTACTTATACAATGCAGTTTCAACATAACTAGCGGTAAACCAACACAATAAGTGAAAGTGAAATTTGAAAATAATAGGTAATGCCCAAAACGTTTTAAGCAGACAGTTTCAACAAAGACACCAACTTTTTCAAGTAAGACACTTTTTAGGGATGTGGAATGTTTTAGTAATGACAATTATATGCATTTTTTGTGCATTGCAAGAATGTTGTTTATGAAAGTTATTTTTCATTTCAACAACTTTATTTTTGGTTTTTTAGTTCATTAAGTTTGTTAAATTATATTTTCTGAAAAATTCTTAATTACTGTATATCTTTGCTAACAGAACTCCTACGGGAAAGAAGTCAAAGGATCCCTTTCTAGGAAATCCTGGGATCCTTCGTTTTCTTATTCAAAGTTATTTTCCTTTTACTAATTTTCATAATTTTGGTTTGTTCGTAATAAAAAAAAAAATTCTGAAAAAAACTAATAAAAATACAGTACAGACTATTTATTGTTGATTCTGTAGCCTAGATAAAGTACTTACTGCATCATATAAAAAGGTTTTTAGAATGTAACGTCACTTTTAGTATGTAATCCCAGTCTCGCATAACACAATTTGTATAACACATTTATTTGGAACCTAACTACTGCATTATACGAAGATCACCTGTATATGCATCAGTATTTATATGTAGTACTGTATTCTGAATATTATAAAAATTAGAAAAATATGAAGAAATAGCTGTGTAATTTAAGTTCAGCATTCTGGTTTAATTTAACTGCATTCCGAATGGTGGGTAAAACCACGACTAGGTGCCGGTTGCTTGAGAGTTCCAAGTTCCTGTTATTTGAGCATTGGTTAAGAGGAAACTTCCTCTTAACCAAATGCTCAAATAACAACTGTAATTGGTTTCTTTACAAAACGTTGCATTATAGTAATAATAATTTATCAAATTTAACTTGTTACAACAAAAACGTTTAACTGTTTTATTGAATATTTTAACTTTATTTTAAAATTTTATTACAAAATATTTTTCTTTAAACTTTTTTTCATTAATTTTCATATTCTATTGATGCAATACTGTATTACTTGTACATGCAACATAATCTGATTTGTCGTTGTCTTTGCAGTGGCAACCAAATATCAAATTTCAGGTTCACACTAGCTTGATTTACAAGCTATGCTACACTTAATCTAATGTTACAATTTAGCTAATAATAAAATCAAATTTTCACCAGATCAAAGCTTCCAATTCCAATGCACAATCAATGGCAAAATTAAAAAATGATATTGTATGTACATATAGGCTCTATTTCACCTATATGATCATGATAATTTTTCCTTTTAACTTATTTTATTTCTGATTAAGCCTGCATTAGCAAAACTTTATGGTGTGGAATATCTGAATTCTTCACTATCCAATCAATAGTAGGTAGTAATTTTTTACTACCCAGTAAAGATTTTTCAGCTATCAAATATTAATGTTTGCAATATATATGCACTAAAATTTCTATGGAATAAACCTGCCCTAAACTGCAAAACAATCAGGTTTCAATGAACTACTAGGTTACATGCTATCATTTTTCAATTCTACATCTTTAGGGAAACTATCATGAAAATATACTGAAATTATTGGCGGGAACTAACTTAATACTAAACGGTGATACTGTACGATTTTGAAATAAATAAATAAAAAAAACGGCATCAGTTTTAATATCATAGCTTGTTTGTTTTGTGGTAACTGGATTCTCATAATATAAATTTGTTAGTATAAAAACAAACATACATGAATATTGAAAAAAAAAGATATTACCAACACATGTGTAAATAGATATTTTTTTTCAACATTTTTTTCAGGCACTATTTCATTATACGATTGCGACCATTTTTTCTGTTAACTTTACTCCTGATAAGTTCTTAGGTGGAGAACAAATAAAATTGAGATGTAGATGATCTGAATTTGTTGCTACCCAGTCAATTTTTATTTACGTTTGTTAAACATATGCACTAGAATTTTTATGGAAAATTACTATTTCAGCTGCAAAACAATCGCATTTTCACTTTCTATTTTTTTGGAATACACATTATCAGTTTTCATTTCTTTATCTTACTGGTGGGAAGCTCTCATAATGATAAGTATATTGGAATTACTGGCGGGAACAAACTCCTAGTACTAAATGATTGTCTGATTCTAATCTAATACTGTAATAAAAAATACATCTGCATTAATCTTCTTATCATAGCCTGTGTTGAGATATCTGGATTCACCAAATAAATTTAATAAATTTGTGCCTGTAGCCAACATTTGAAAGGAAATACAACGTATTACAATCAACATGTTTATATGGATATTTTTCCGTGTTTTTGTGAAAAAAGTATAATCGAATACAAGCAAACAGAATACGCATGTGGCATCATATCTTCCTTTTTTTCATGATGTAAATTGCATCGAAATGCCAATACTATTAATCAAACATAATAATTCTAATAATATGCATAACCTATTACATTCAATGCTGTTGACCCACATTGCATAATACTCTTATGTAATTCAAAGGTAACGGAAGAAGCAACTGATGATTTCACCAATATTGATGTAGCCAATAAAAATCACTTTATTTTAATTCATTTTTCCAGTATCATTACCGGTACTCCAATACTTTAAAAAAAAAAACCTTCTTTAACTCTACACTCATAGATCAATATTGCCTACGTGCAGTTCACTTCCTATATTCAGGACAAGCTCATGTTGATGACCTCTACATGACACTAACGAAAATTCGTATTAATTTCTAATTAATTTAAAATATCATGTCTTCGGAATACAAACTTAACATTCAAAAGATTGCATAGTATAATTCCGACCACGACTTTTTAATCTATTTTATCCGTTTATCAGCAAAATAGTACTAGTGATGTGATCAATGTGAGCCGGTATGAAAGGCACATGCCGACCGGATTAGCCTTGCTTTTTAACACTAATGAACTTTTTTATTTCATTTTGTTTTTTGTTCAGCTCACCTGCAAATATCTGCGCAACATGAAGAAAGATAACTAGACTGCCTCCAATAAGCTTCATGGTGATGGACAATAAGAATGATTCAGTTCCGATTCAATAATATACCATGCGGACGTTCTTTCTTCGTGAGATGCCGACGACTCATCGGAAGACCTCACTCGAATGAATGAAATTGACACCACGAGGAGGCGTTAATACCAGTGCGAATCTCAATGCATTTGGATGCGCAAGCGCAAGCAAAATGTATTTATTCATCAACCTGTTCTGGTACTCAAAATACGGAAGAAAAAAAGTACCGAACTGTTGGAAAAAAAAAAAACAGCGCGAAATTCAAATCACATCACTAGCCCACTTCATGCGTATTTCATAATTTTGAAGTGAAAAAGCGCCGAATTAAGTTGTTTTTTTTAATACCCCGAGTTCGAGTATATGTTAATTGTACAATTTTAAGGTGAATAATATTTACGATTATAAAAAAAATAATGGTGTTGTGTATGTACCTAGAAATATGGTGTTACGTACCTAGAAATATGGTGATATGTAACTTGTGAAATCATACTTTTACAGCTTTTTGAGAGGGCATTGAATTTCGTGTGGCCATTTCCACCAAACTACTGTATGATAGCCATAATATGGGATTATACTGTATACCATTGGAATGAGCTTTAATTTGGCAGTGTTGATGTTTGTATTTTTTTCTCTTGCATCACCAGTTTATGAGAAATCGCTCAAACATTGGTGCTGTTTTTGGACCACCAATTTAGACCACCCTGTAAAAAGAAATTACAAAATAAATTCCAATTTTCTGTCGAATTTGGAAAACTGTCAATGACTTGTTCTTAATTTTATTAAATAATTTCGTATTGAGTCATTTTTATATCAGGTAGTTTTGGAAAGGTTAATGACTCTTCTCCTATCTTGTATACTCGCTGGTCATGGTGACACCGTTTTTTTCCGTAAATTACTGCGTCCTTTTCTTAAAACAGTTTTTATTTTTTCCATTTCATTTTATTAAGTATCACATTCCGAGGGCCAACAACAATACAAGTAATAATATCCCAAAAGGAAAAAATAATTAAATGAACAGATATGTGACAATATAAGAGAAGATAAAAATCAAAACATACAGAACATAAACAAAACACTAACATACTTGAAAATTAAAATTAGACGCTCAGTGAGTTGCACAACAAAAAAGTGAAAGACACAACACGTGTAAAGTTAAAAACAAGTGCCAATAGTTGAAGGAGTAAACAAACTAAACTGTGTGGGTAACATTGTTTTGTTTGTTTGATGATGGCGGTTTTTAATTAGCGGCCATCATCTTTACTGCGATGATGGCCGCAGTAAAGATTGTAACCTGAAGAGCTGTAGCCTGAAGAGTGGAGATCTCCGCGCGTGTAGTTTTTTTATGAGTTTGGGATAGGAGTGAGTCCTACCACGTCTGGTAAGACAAGGGGGGGGGGAACAAATGTTAAGGATCCCCCTCAATTTTGGTGCATCAACACGACCCTTAATGAGTTGCGTAATAAATCATATGTCGGCAGTTCTTTCTGAGCTTGATTAGTGGGGGCAGCGGAACCACCTGAAGGTGATCTGGGAACTTGCGACGAAGGAATCTGATGATGGTGGCACGTACCCTTTCAAGGAATTTGGACTACAGATTGGTGCAGCCGTTCCATGCTGACGAGGCAAACATCAGGATGGGAAGAACGAGAGTCTTGAAAAGGTGGCAGAAAGTCGTAGGCTGGATGAAAGATGGACTAATCCGCATGATGTCTCCATGAAAGCTTTTAAGGCGGACCTTGTTGATGTGAGGATGAAATGTGAGCAGAGGCGGATCGTGAGGCCCTGGGCTAATAGAGAGGGGGAGAGGGGGAGAGGGGGTAAGGCAAATAAATAAGTAAGCATGCAAAAAACACGCAAAAAAATAAGAACAAATAATTTTACTTGTATTAAACAAATGTCTTAAATAGGAACATAATTTTTAAATGGTTTGAAAATAAAATTATACAAGCATAAAATACTGTAAATAAGACATTTTGTGAAACATTTATATTATTACATAAATCGTTATTATTATACATGAAAAAAGATTAAATGAAATATTTTGTAATTTTGTGTCACGTGACATTCTCCGAACTTTCAAATTATAATAGTTTTGAATTCTAACATTGTACGGGTATAGTATAGATTTTGTCAGATCACTCTCTGGTGATAAAATGCACAAGTAGCTCAATCTTTCGTTAGCCATGTCGATCTAAATTTATTTTTTTTATATACGCCATTTTTGAAAACAAACTTACTGCTTCGCAATTGGTAATTGGTAGCGTCAGGTATATTTTCAGAGATGTGTAAAGATTAGGAAAAATCTCCATTAATTTTTTCTCCCATATCATCTTGTACATTTCAATGCATCCATTTATTTTTCCAAATTTTATATAAACGATTTAAAATGTAATCACTTATTTTTCAAATTTTGATCCAAATCCTCAGAATATTTATTTAAAATCATATTTACACTTTCATTGTCTATTTCATCTTTATTCTCATCTAGGATGTCATAAAAAAATTTGAATTTTTTTCCTAAATTTTTGTATATGATCGACCTCTTATTCAGTTCAGCAATCAGTGTGTCAAGAACTGCATTAAGAGTTTCTATACGAAATTTATCCCTGCCTGTAATTGAATTATTGCCTGTAGTTCCGTCCGAAAATGTTTTGGTTATGGTTCTTTTTTTGTTTCCTGGTATTGCTCATCTATTTCAGGGCTTAAATCTTTTCCTTGACTTTCCAGTGTTGCTTCTGAATTAGATCGCATGTTTTGAACTACGGATTCTAGAGATGATATTAAACTGAACCCTTTATTCAAGTCCAATCCAGGTTTTTGTAAAACATTGCTAACCTTGTTAAATCTTTCTAAAATGCTTTCCCAGAATATTGTTAAAGTTGCAGTCTCTAATGATGTTAATTTGGTATATAAGGTTTTAGCCTCTCTTTTAGAGTCGTGTTTTCAGGGCCATTTTATCACCTTCGTAGGCCCTAGGCACTTTTATTTTTAGGGGCCTCCTGTCCAGAATTTTTTTCTATTTTATACTGAGTATCCCATAATTAAATACCAACATGTTTTTATTTATAAGTTTTCAATTTTTAATGTTATTAAAAAGCAACTTCAAAATCAAAAGTTATTCTTTTATCAAAAATTTATGAAAAATTTTGTAGGCCCTTCGTGGGTTTGTTTGTAGGCCCTAAATAGTTTGTAAACCCTAGGCACTGTGCCTACTTGGCCTAATGGATAAGACGTGTTTTTCTTCATTGTTTTCAAAAATGGTTTTCAAAACATTCAGTAAGGAGTTATAGCTGAGTTTTAAAGCAGTTACAGCCACATAAAGGCTAGCCACAGTCACACTGGACTTTCTTTATTTAAAATTTTATTCACATTTTTGCAACAATATAAATTGCCTATTGAAAATTGTCGGGGCCAATCTTATGACAATGCTGCAAATATGTCAGGAAGGTTTAATGGTTTGCAAGCTCACTTGAAAGAACATGACAACTTGGCTGAGTATGTACCTTGTGCAGCACACTCATTAAACTTAGTTAGCTTTGAAGTTGCCAGTTCTGTGATCATTGTAATTACTTTTTTTGTAGTCGTTTAGCAATTGTATGTCTATTTCGCATCATCCACTCATCGATGGGCACTTGTGTCGCATCATTTCAAAGAGTGAAAGTTGCAGTCTTTAAAAAACTTAAGCCAAAGGTTTGACAAAATATCAAAAATCTTTCATATACCACACCATCGAAACAGTAACGTGCAACAATTGATAATTGGTCTGTCTGTATGCAGCGGCGGCCCTAGCAAATTTTTCAGGTGGTGTGAGATCTCATTGTGGCGCCGGCGCCCCCCCCCCC
>JAQIWH010004301.1:0-17377 GCA_034695005.1 Cryptops parisi | reverse complement strand
GCGTACCTCTCACACGTTTCAGTTGCTGTGTGATCAGTGGTCACACAGTGATCACCTAGCTCGCCCCTTGACTGCCTGAAGCTAATTCTGTGTCAGCTTATGTGAAATGGAGTATTCCATGGGAATATTATAAAAGCTATTATAAATTAAAATATTGAGTTTGGGAGCTCTACAATGATGGTACTTTCATTGACCTTGAAATGAATTTCACGGATTTCGCATTGTTACATTGGACACTATGAATCACATATTTAGAAAGTTGTAGGCAATGATCCATTTAGTCATAATCCAGCGTGGTTTCATTTATTTCCAACAATCCTACTGAAATTGAATAATCAATAGATATTATAAGGCAAGATACTGCTTCTGTAGAACATCAATACTATGCAGCAGCAGACTATTTAACCGTTCACATGGTTAATTTAAATACGAATTTGCCTAACAACTAGAATCACTCTGCTGCATAACATTAGTGATTTGCAGAGAAGCTGTTGTAACAGCAGCTTGCCTCATAATATCTACTGTATATTCAATTTTTATTTCAGTTGGATTGTTAGAAATAAAACCATAGTACCACACTGAATTTTGACTAAATGGACCATAGCCTACAACTTTCTAAATATGACTTGGTAGCTATGACTCATAGTTTCCAATGTAACAATGCGAAATGCGTGAAATTTCATTTCAAGATCAATGAAACTACCACCATTGTAGAGAGTCCTGTCAAAGTGCTATATCTCAAACTCAATATTTTCATTATAATAGCCATATTATAATATTTCCCATGGAAACGTACTTAAAACTCGCACTGTATATGATATTCAGTTCTGCTTCATTCATCATAATTCTGATAAAGCATACAAGAACAAATTCATGACAAGTTGACATCCACACATAAAAGTTGGAAAAGTAGGTCATACTATGATACATGATTCATGTATTTTGATCACGTTCTTTCCTAGAATTTGCATATGAGATCTCTATCTCTAATAGTAGTCTTTTCAAGATATTCGTGAATAACTTGATACAGTTCATCTACTTTTATATCAAACTATGAATTTTCTATTAAAAAAGCAAAAACAATGCGCTTCATATCATACAGCAGCAGCTGCATAAGAAAATTTTGGCTGAAAGTTTAAAACACTGCTATGAATATAATAATGCGATATTTACGTTCTATCTCTTCCAAGTAATTTGCATGATTCAATGCTATACAGGGTGTTCCTAAAAGGTCTAGTTAAATTTAAACACAGATGCTATGCATAAAAACAAAGCAAATATTCCATAAATCTGGAAATGCTTCCCTTCCGATAAAACACAGAGTGGAGTTACATACTGTAATCATCACTGTAGTTATGCAAATGAGTATGTATTTCTGGACCCATGTGTATATGAACTTTTCGTTTTGTTATGTAGCATCTATGATTGAAATTCAAAAACACCCTTTACAGTCACAAATATGCAACAACCAATATTCAGAAAACTGTTCTGGGTCATTTTATTGTCCCGTATTTGATTGTTATGAAGTTCAGGACTATTAGTTCAAAGTTATTTAAAGTTCAACGAATCAACTTTTTAACATACAACATTTCTCTTTGCCAGTTAATTCCAGAAGAACAACTCTTTTCAACAATGCTTTTACACTAGCTCAACATTTTTCCAACTATTAAAAAACAAACACACAATTTGAATTAAACTCAAATTGAATTATTAAATTACCTCACAAAAACTGGGTCATCTTAAATCATAGTGAACTATCTCTCACTTTCACAATTTCTGGGTTGATGCAAGAAATAAATTCACTAAGTCATGATATTGCTGGACCAATTAGAGAGAGAATTACACGGCACTATGAACCGATCGGAATAGCATGCAACCCTATGGACAAACCATTCATAAAATAGTTCTCTCAAATTGAAGTTTTTTGGACTTAGTTTGGTATGGTTTAAGACAGACATCCATTTTGAAAACAATAAAAATAACCACATCTTAAATTTTCGTTGTAGTGACGTTGACGATTGGTTAAGTCGATCCATCGAATTGGACAACAGTCAAGCAAGTGGCGAAAACAGCATGGACCAACAAGACAGTAGTTTGCTATGCCAATTCTCTTCCAGCGAAGAGAGCTTAGTTCACGAAGAGCTAAGGAAATGTCCAGAGGCTAACATGGAAAACGGTCATGCAATGCATCTTCGTTCGGGTGGACCTAGTAGCTTGTTACGCCCTAAGAGAGACCGTCAATTAAAAGCAGCTGAAGCACTTGCCAAAGAAATGGTAACTATTTAAACAAGGTTGTTGATGAAACCATGAAACTTCCACGAGTGACAATTTGAATTTCAGGATCAAAGAAAGAGCAACCAGTTGTCTTGCTGCCGACCCGACTCCCCAGCGAAGCATTCGAGCCAACCAGTGTGTATAGAAATTCATGAGCCATCAGGTCCCGAATCGATGCCTTGCCCAAATACAAATCTTCCCGACCTCAGCCAGCTAAACCTTAAAGATGGTTGCGAGCTGCAATCATTGCTTCAAAACCAGTCGATCAACATGATGGACATCATCAATGTGGTATCGACTCTAAAAAACACATTGGGTTCGGTGCAGCAGAATGCCAGCCAACTGCAAAACAACCTGGCATCTGTGCAAACGGGAATGGATGGCACATCGGATAGGTTGGAAAAGCTTACGGCGCAAATGCAGCAACTAGAGCAGCAAATGATAGTAACGCTAAAGGTTGTCTTCTTTTTCTCTCTAATTTTGCTTATTCTGTTTGTCTTTGTTGCCATATTTGTGTCAAATTAAGACACCCTAATACCACTCGTATTCAGCACAATTGGTGTTTTATAATCTGAAAATATGATCGTCATTACTTCTGTTGGACAATTACAAGTTGCTTTGCCACACGCCAAGGTGGGGTGAAATTATTCACACTAACATCAATACTAGATAATGTTAGAATCATCTTAACTATTTACGTAATTTCACACCAATTTAAATTACATTGTTCTTAAGGATAACCAAATCACGTTATACAAGGTGTATGGTGTATGACCACTGTTACATCTTCCAGGGCATGAAGGGGGTCCCTACGGAGCACCTTTTTCCCATACAAAAATTTTTGGAAAATAAACGTGTCACGTGATAAAAATGCCTGTATGGTGAACAACACTGCAATATACACACACGTTGTGTGGGCGGGTAGTAAACCTTGCAATCTCATTACGGACAACATTTAGGGCATCTATCAAGTGACACGAATTTTTCGTATTGGAAAATGTTACTCCTTTTGGACCCAACGAGGCCTAGAAACACCTTGTCTGTTTGACAGTATACAGAATTGTTGTAACATTCATTTCTACGATCAATTATTTGTTTAAAAAATGTTACCGGCAATGTATAGATTTCAGGCATTCTATAGAATGCCTTACCTGATTTGGCAAAGTATGAAATAACTTCTTGTATTTAGGATTTTAAATAACTAAGGTTAATGTTAGTTTACAATATTGTTTCAAAAACAAATTTGGCCCACCCTTTAGGTCTAAATTAAACTAACCCAAAGTCTAGCTTATCATAACTTCCATTTGTAATTTCGTCCATTCCCTAAACCAGGCATTCTATAGAACGCCTGAATTCTACACTGCCAGTAGCATATCCATTAATTCTCTTTATTGTTTTATCACTAACATATTTTGTTTTTTGTCCAGGATGTCCAATGTATGCATGATCAAGCCTATCAGCTTTTTGAAGAAGCCGAAAAGGCAAAAGCGGGGCACATGCTTCTGAAGCAATTGTGCCAGGAAACCCTACAGAACTTATTGAAGGCATCACCAATGCTAACAACCTCAATAGAATCCATCGACAATCAAAACCAAAGTGATACCTAGTCCCAAACCCCTAACACAAACTTGCTCAAAAACAAAACTGTCTTCTGCATACTAGAACAAAAACTACATTACTAGGTTAAAAAGAAAAACTATAGTGTAACTATAGTATGAAATGCAAACACCAACGCAAATATAAGAAACAAATACTATCCCTCCTAATGCACGGACTATCAACCACTATAATAGCGGAGTCCCTTAAATTAATCATCCAACACCTTTGATGTCATTTTCAAAATCTGTTCCGACGCAGTGCCTAATTCGTCAACCACTTACATTTAACATTCGTCCAGAGGCTCATACCTTAACCTTGATGTTAACAAAACACAATATTTACTGTTTGATACAGACACGTGATATAATTCCAGTGCGCTTTGATGAATTTTTTTTTTGTTTGTTATGGTCCGCAAGAATATTTTGTTTATATTACCATTTTATACTGTTTTACCGAAAATACGACAACATTGCTGATATAGCATAAATTTTGTAAAGTTTTTTCGACTGCAGTGATCATTCCTTTGGTATGAAATTTTTGAACTATTTTCAGAGCCTTGTTCAGAATTACAACAAGCCAACTCTAGCCTATTGTTCTAGAAACAATTTGCAATAGAGCTCGTAGTAATTACTCTCAATTATAAACACAAACGCTTGTAGTAAGTAATCAAGATCAATTGGCTTTTGATATAATTAGATGTCTTTAACAATGATTTACTTGAATAGTAACCATTAGCCTTGAAAAACACAAGATTTTGTTAATAAAGGTTTTAAAGCAATACCAACTCATGATTGATTTTCAGTTACTGTAACTTAGCACATTTTAAAAAAAAACGTAATTGGTTAACAAATATACAGGGTGTCCACCAAAAGATGTCAACATTTGGAAAAGTCCATCATTTTTTCATATCAGGTTATACTAATGCTAGGTGGAATGGAAACAAAATGCAAAATGTTTAAATTTTGTAATGCATGTCAGAGCCACCATGGTGCTGCAGTCAGTAGTTTTCCAAAATGGCAACTCAAGAGCGACTGGCACAGGTTGTGGTGGTGGTATGCAGAAACGAATGCAGATCACGCGGCATGAGTTAAGACTACCGCCTTAGACATTCTTCGTGCTTCCAAAAGTGCTCATGTGGAAATGCACTGGTCAGATTTTTTTTGAATGAAACTCTGATACGTTCACAACCATTTCCATATTTACATTCAAACTGTATGTGATTAAAATGTTAACACCACATGATGAATAATACCCTATATGTTGACTGCAAAGAAAGTTGGGGAAAAATTGTGCAAAAAAAACTACTTGCAGTTTTTCAGTAAGTTGTTATTTCCAAGTACAAAAAAACAACTAATACTCGAGTAAAATAACTAGGCTACTATTGATGCTTGATGACTGACAAAAAATTCAAAGGTTCAAAATAGATACTAAAATTAGCAAGGTTTTATTTTCACAACTTCAACAAATTGTTCTTCGTCGTCAAACCAGCAGGTTATGTCGATGTTATCAACCGCAAAATAATACATTCTATCCCGACATTGATTTCGTCTATAAACTGAACGAGGATCATTTGACAGAATGTCTTCAATAGCTTTACGTACCTGGTTAACGTCCGTTAATAAAGTCAAACGAAACTTTGGATCCACACTATCAGCACTGAACCGACGCAACTGTTCTTCCGCCGATGATGTGAAACGGACTTGTAAACGAGTAACAGGAGGCAAGGTGATCCAATCAGGAGTCCGTACTACAGATGCTTTTGAATTCGTGACACATTGTTGATCGTCCGTTGCATTGACAGTTGTTGTTGTCACTGCAGAATCTCCAACAACTGATACATCAACACACGGGATAGTCAATTTTTGGAGCTGCGAAGGATCACACGGGCAATCGTACTGGGGTATATATGGCTTTATGTCTAGTATTGGAGTACCATCCAAAATGTCAACACCAGTGAAGTACAGTGTATCGTCTGAAATAAATCAAACATTGCATAGGTGAGCTGATGAAATTCAGCATCCACAACATGAATTTATTATTTTAAACGTGTTAGCGCACCTTCGATTTTATCTAACTGTACTAAAGTGAGTCCAATTGGATTAGGTCGATGAGGACTTCGCGTGGAAAATACGCCCACACGTTTTCCATCCAGTCTAGGGGGAGCGACTTTGGCCTTCGTTTGTGTCGATGTATTTTTGTGGAATAAGAAAATCAACCTAAAGAAACACACGTTACACTTACAGTAGCCGTGACCATTTCTTTTTAACTGAGTAATTTCAAAATTCGTTATTTACCACACGTGGGAAAAATCTTTCAACCCTTCCAGAGCATGAGTTGGCCGGTTGAAGATTGACTTCAGAATTGTCAATTTAGCTTTGACATCGGTACATACAGTAGCCTGTCGCGGTGTGCCGTTTTTGCATTTAAAACAGGATTCTAAATAACCAATAGGTCGATACTGAAAATCTGCATTTAAACAAAAAAATGTGATAATATAAATTTATAAGTATGACGTGTAAGTTATTTCAAAGACTACGAAGTAGTTAATATTCAAACCTTCGCTTATTTCGCTCATGATCCTGATATACTGACTTATATGTTTCTATAGCATTGTGTTGTTGATCACCACAAAAGATTAGACATGATTCATGATGAATGAATCATACATGATGAGAATCCCGAAGACGTCCCGGTATAATCATTTGTTTTTCCACGAAAACAAAATAGTGTCTGTGAATAAAACTAGCTCTCCCTGTGTCCTGTGACGAGTGACCAGAACGACACAAAACTAACGTAGTATTGTTAAAAGTCCACTAAATTACATTAAAAAAATCGGTTTAAAAAAACAAACAAACTGAACAGTTATAAAAAAAAAGCCGCGTGCATGGTAAAATAGCGAACTACGGAATCGCGTACAAATCAACCCAATCCAATGAAGACGAGCTAAAGACAGGAGCGGCTCTTATGCGTAGCATCGACGAATACTTATAAAATGTTCGAAACTAAATTTTACGAACAACGTTTTCACTTTATATTAAAACACGCGCACGTAAATTCGAATTAAACCGCAACTACAACCTCTTTAATTCGGCCGCAACGTAGAAAAACAAACAAAGCCAGTACGAGAGTTGTTCTGTCTTTATCAATATCGATTTGCTCTCCACCAATAGCAGCGGACGACACAGAATCCGGAAGTGAACATGGCATGGCCTTTCCTCACTTAAATACCACCACGTGTGCGTAAAACGCGCGTGAGCAGCAGCTGGTGGAAGAAGAAGAAGAAGCCGAGCAGCAGCAAGAGGCAGCGGCAGGAGCCACCAGCAGCCGGAGAAAACAAGGGAAAAGCAGGCGAACAAGACGTAGAACTTAGGGCGAAGGATTCGGGAGAAGCTCGCAGCTTCTTAAGGGATAAGACAGGAGACGTTCGTTGTTGCGTTAGCCGCCGGTTGACGACGAAGCCGCCTTCGTAAGTCCACGGGCGCAGCGCCATGATGTCCGCCGCGGACCCACCGTCGGCTACTACTACTACTACCCACCCCGCCAAGTTCAACGTGGACGCCAAACCGTTCGAGATGCACGTCAACGTGCCGCCGTTCGTGCCTTCTCCTCATCCTCACCACCACCACCCACTGCTGCCGCCACCGGTGGGCGTGGTGCCGCCTTCGTTCGTAGGCGGCCAGGGAGACGGGCCCTTCGTTCTCGACCCCGTCGACGCTTTCTCCGACTCGACCGACATCGCCGTGGTCCCCGCTGCTTTTATCGGGCCTCTGGATGCGGCGGCTGGCGATTCGTTGCTGCCGGCTCCCGTTATCGATGACGCCGCCACCGAGCCGCCTTTCGAGCCCCCCGATGATGCCTTGCGTGAACGCATCATCAAACAGGTGAGGAGGACGATGACACTCTGAAAGGAATAGCTGTTGAGGTATTCGAATGACTGATTACTACTGCTACCTTGCCGCGGAATTGAAATGTACTCTGGATTTTAATCTTAAAATAGACCCAATGAGCATAGCTCTCGAGTTGAATGAAGGATTTTGGAATGTTCATTCTAAACATTAGCTGGTGAGCGTTTAGTATATGACCCACGTCTGGTCTGCCTCAAGATTGTAGTTAAAAGATACAATGAAATGTCAATAGATAGACAGAAATGTAAATTAAATTAGTTAAAACATAGTGGGGAGTGGATCTCAAATAGACTCCTTGCTTTATATTGAACTTTTTATTCTTATTTTCACCAGTATATTTTCAAGCTCCTCGCAACAGACCCAGTATATACCTTTCATACAGATATTGCTTGGAAGAACTGTAGAATAGCCTCGCATCCACTATAATATTAATCGTAAAATGAAATCGTTTGGCGGGGCGCTGGAACGATTCTTGCTCTGGCTTCTCTATAAACTCCTTTTTATCACACAAAATTAAGCGTATAACAGTGCAGTAAACAAAATTCAGCAATTTGAATCCATTGCTGACAAAGCTAAAGGTAGCGCAATTTCCCGTTGCGGGGCTATTCTACAGTTCATCCAATTCCTTGGGCCGTATACTAAAGTTTTTCCGTACATGTATTACCTTTAAATGGCATTCTTGTCGCCGCTGTTCACACTACAGACATCTCCTCCCCAAACTTATCACTGCCGTTGAACTTTTTTAGACAAGTTGGCGTGCTGGCTTATTTATATATGACAAAGGTAGCATCCATTTCGAGTACGTCAACTATCATCGACCCATGTTGTGAAACTAGGTTTTGATCTCATTGTGATTCTTATTCGCCCACAGGTGGAATTCTATTTTTCCGACGTAAATCTAACCAAGGACGCTTTTCTGCTGAAACATGTCAAACGCAACAAGGAAGGCTTAGTTAGCCTCAAGTTGATTGCCTCGTTCAAGAAAGTCAAAGCTTTAACCAAGGACTGGCGCGTGGTAGCCTACAGCCTTCGCACTTCAGAAAAGCTCGTAGTGAATGCAGCAGGCAGTAAAGTGGGCCGTCGAGAACCACTGCCACCCTACGACGAAACGACCCCCACACGTACCGTCATCGCCATGAACCTCCCCATGGATCGACCGTCGGTCGAGTCGGTGGCCGAGTTGTTTGGCAAGTGTGGCGAGATTGCCTTGATCCGCATTTTGCGCCCGCAGGCGCAAATTCCACCCGACGTGAAGCAGTTCATGCCCAAACACCCCGGGCTGGGGTCGTGCGTGTGTGCCATCATCGAGTTCGCAACAGTCGAGGGGGCTCAGAGAGCTGTGCACGACATGGGTGGCAAAAACAATGATTGGCGTAGCATGCATGTTGTGGAGATGGCCAAGGGAACTAACAACACTAACAACTGCGTTACAGCAACACCCAAAGGTGGGAAAGAAATTAACGGCACTGCATCCAAGGAGGTATGGTATTTGTTTTTGTATCCAATTGGGGGTGTTCATTACACTTAACTGCAACTGCCTCAAGAGCAGTATTGGAGCACCACATGTCTATGGGTGTTAATTCAACTTAGTTAACTAACGACAACAACCAAATTATTTCACACTAGTTGTAAGGAATATCCTTCAGTTTGAAATAGTAGCTTTTTTGAATGGAATTTGGTGAATTTTTCTTGTTAACAAAACTTGTACAATTTCTGTTGACAGGGTCATCATGCCACAGATGCTACAGACAACAAACGTTTGGCTAAGGGCAAACGAGGAACGGGAAACAATTCCAATGCTAACAAGAAGGGGCAGCAGCACCATGCCCGCACGGGAAGCTCCGCTTCGTTCTCGCTGTCTGACGGTTCGTCTCCTGAGGAAATCCAATCTCCCCGGGGAGGTCGCCGCAAGGCTCACTCGGTGTCGTTGGATTGCGACGATGCCATGAGCATTTCACCTTCGTCCAGCGCTGGAAACAGCCCCTGGGTTCAGCGACGAAGGCTGGCTGCCAAGGAGAACGGGCAGTCGCCATTGGCGGGCAGCAGCAACGCTCCCGCCATGCTCCCCGAAGGCGTCCTCAGAATGCCGCGAGGGCCGGATGGCACACAGGGCTTCCACTATGTGCGTACCCATATAAACAGCACCACCGATAGCATTTCTATCGCAGCATCCACTGAATGCATCACTCTTGTGGCTCACTGAAAATATTTTGTAATATGACGTGACATCCCATGTATGTTTTTGTTTTCCAGTTTATAGTAATATTCTTATTACTAATATATACCCGCAGCTGTTCGAGTTGGAACTGTTTCAGGTTCAGTTGTTATTTACCTTCTATATGTACTGCTTCCTTCTAGTCGAGCGATGAGGGGGAAGGAAGAAGACGACGAGCAAGTTGGTTGGCCGTAGTAGACTGCTAAGTTTGCCAATGAATGTTTGTATACGTTTGAACAAAACGTTCCTCGTTTTTATACAACTTGTAAAAAAATATGGGGTGAATTAAAAGCGAAATTGAAAAAAAGAAAAGATGAACACAAAAAATCTCTCTAGTTAAGCACTTAGCAACTTCTAAATTAAGTGAAAATGGAGCAGACCAAGACTTACAAAAGGTAAACAAGAGGGCGTTGAACGTGAATGGGACAATGTTTATTTTGGTGAACACGTGGAGGCCACTCACATGGCAATGATGTCATGTGAAGATGAAACCAATGTGGAATACCAGAAAAAAAATAATAAATGCCCGACAGCAACTGCAGCCATTTTAAACTTCTTACCAAGTTTCGCAATCAATTGCTCATGGTTACCAAAATAAAACTACGTACGACAGCAACTGTTTGAGGAGCTGAACTACCAAAGTGCATTACAGTACCTTTATGAGTTTTAACATGCATGGACATGTATGATAAAAAATCAGATTCACAATTTACTGCTAAGAATGCTGGTGACGCATGACGTAACTATAACCAGTGTCATTTTGATTACCGGAAACATTACCATCAACAGACAAGACGTGTTTTGAAGCATGTCGCGATACCTAATTCTCGTTTAAAAAAGCAAACTGATTCTAATGTGTGCCAATGAACTGCTGCAGAACACCACCTAACACGTGAATGGGTTTGAAATAGCATGCATGTGTATTTGTGCAGGTGAAAATAGATAACCTTGGATCATGTGGTTAATACGCAATTAATGTAAACTGATATGGAAAGACTAACCTATCAATTCTAATCCTTAGCACTGATTTAACAAACTTGTTTTTTTTATTATTATTATTATATACATTTGCAAAAAATAAATTTGATATATTTAATGTTATAGATAACTTTTTATTATTTTTTCTCCACCAGAAGATAAAACTGAAGAATTGGAAAACTGCCATAAAATAAGCAGCAGCTCAAGAACATTGACTAATGTTCCATGCCACGTGTGTTAGCGCATCATTCATTTCCTTTCATCAGAGCAGAGCGTGTAGCACTTTGTAGCAAAGTATAACAAGAAATTTTTTTTCTCAATTTCAATGGTTGAAAAAGGAATCAATGAATAAGTCAACTTTTTCAAAATAGCTTAAAAACCCCAAATACACAATAATACAAAAATGAAATTTTAAGCCCAAACAACACTGCCACACCCAGATGTGATTGTGTTTTGTCTTTTTGGCTGCAAATATGAAGAAAAAACATATACCTTGAAACACATTTACGATCACCAAGTTTGTTTATTTACGTTTTGTATTTTTTTTCTCCTTCAGAAGCATTATTTTACATACGAGAAGGTCCTCTGTAGGGGGGAGGTTGAGTGACCTGAAGTCCAGGAATATTGCCAAAATCCTAAAAACATCACAAATAAACAACATTAATTTTATAACTCTTTAGGAGATCAGATTAAAATTGAATTTGTCAACATTTTGTAGGCATTGACACAAGCAGTTTGAAAATACCTAAAAATCAATTTACCAATTAAAAAAAATATAGAAAATTGCATGTGGTCATGTCAACCCTATTTAATAGCCCTCATAAAAAAAATGGAACTTGCTACTTGCAAACCATACCCACGGATCATCACCTTTAACTAACCCGATCACTCCATTAAAAACCACTCGCTGCTAATAAAATGACCTGTTAACTTATAGTCATTCAAATTATTAACAACAATAATTTAACAGACGTGAGTTTCCTATTGTTACATGTACAAGGTATTGTCTGCATAACTTGCATATTCAGTTTTATGACATGCAAGAAATTGTATGTATTCTTAAATGTTATAAATTCATAATGGTTTCATACACACATAAAATATATTCAATATCTAAAAACAAAAGCAGCAGAAATTAACATCGTATAGCATTATTCATCCAGCTTGTTGCAAAAGCCAATCGACGATCCTCAACATACATGAAACCCTAACACAAGAAATTGTCACCCAATTGTGCAAAAACAACCTGTCTCAGGTGACAATATTACTAAATTTTTAAGGCTTATTGCAATACTTTACAGTATAAGTTGTAATGTACAGTACAAAATTGTTAAATCTGTCTTTTATGCTAAATGCAAAAGAGGTGCAATTTCTTATATATATAAAAGATATGGGAAATCCAACACAAAAACTGACTAACTAACGTAGATGTGAAATATATTCCGAGAACCATCTGCACATTAGTGCTGTATTTTCACTATCAGCAATCGGAACAATTTATCATAAGACAAATCTTTCCTTGCAAAAGAATGAAAATGAACCCAAATCTAAATTCAACACATGCTTTTTAAATGTTTTGTGTTTTTGAACACACGGTGTAATTACCATAGCTGTAGAACAATAAACAAAGCAAAGCTATTCTGAAAAACCACAGCTGATAAAAGCTTCAGCCAGCGTTTTTGTCTGCCTTGCACTTTAATTACAGGCCAAGCATTCCCACGGAAAACAGTGATTGTAATCGACCGACTTGGCATGAATATTTTTTTAAATTGCTACCCATTTATAAAACATCACATAGCCAGCAATGAGACAACGTTCTTCTGCTTAGCCATCTGCCAATGATTAACTTACCATCATCTTCAACATTTCCTTGGTATCAGGATCAATTTCAATGATGTCCATATCCAGCGCAGACACCTAAAACAGAGAAGTTACATTTTAAATATTACCAACCATCATCAACTTTTAGACTCCCACAGATGGATTATACTATGGGTAAAAAATACTGCTATTTCACGCACGCAAAATAATATTAGTCTACTAACCTCTGGTACGTAATTATCCCTTCGCTCTCTCTCTTCTTCCTGCAACTTGATCGAAATTCCTCGAACTGGACCACGTTGAATTCGCTTCATCAGATGAGTTACAAAACTGTCAACAAAAAAATGGACAATTTTAGCTTTAGGTGCAAAACAATAGTTTGGTATTTAACATAACCCTACCTAAGCACTCATATAAGGCAGGGATTGGCAACCTTTTAGTAGTGGCATGCTGAAGTAATGTTGTAAGTCACCTCAGCGTGCCATAACCATTCAAACAAATTCATTCGACTTTGTATATTAACACATTTTTTATTCTTGTCTTTGTAGATTATCTTTTCCTTTGATTTTAATTCCATTTCACTCAAGTGTCGTAGGTTTCTGACCCCGGTTCTTAGTGCAGGCTTAACCCTAACGTACAGTAAAACAAGCATTTTTCACAACTATAGAAATAAAACATATTTACCCAGCGATTTTGTTGCGTAGCTTTTTGCTAGGAATGATAGCAATTTCTTCACATATTCTCTTATTTGTGTGAAAATCGTGAGTCAAACGCGTGTAGTATTTCTCGATAATAACTCGGGCGGCTTTCTTCACCGTCTTGGTTCGAACACGACCCTGAAAGAACAACATCCATTATTCACAATTCCATTTTTTGATGCTACCAAATAGTACATATCGATTCACAAATATATCTGGCTTCTAGAAACATATAAACAGAAAGCATTTAAACGTAAGATGATTGAAGATGAAGGAGATTTTACTTACCATGATGATAAATTTCTGAACAGAACCACGCAGTTACTCTACAAATGGCGTAAAAGGAAGTTCAAAAACGCATAAAGATAGTAGACAGAGGACCTACAGCAGGAAGTTCGAAATAGAGGTTTGAAAACTAACGATTTTAAAAGTTACCGCAGCACGGAGCTGCCTGCCTACTACGTAAATAAAATGCATATAAAAATATAAAATATAATTAAAAATAAAAAAATTAAATAAAAAAATAAATAATCCAATACAATTTTAAATCTGTTTAATGTTATTTTTGTTCGCTTTAGACCGCATAACTCTAATAAACAAAAAATTAATAAATTAAAAAAATTTCATGAAAATGAAATAACAATAATTGCATTCCAATCAAAAAATTAAAATTAAATAATTTAATTCAAAAAAATTAAATTAAAATAAAAAAATTAAATTAAATTATAAAATACCCATACTGTACAAGTAATACAAATAAAATATAAAATAAAATACGTAATTGATTAATTTATACGAGCTCAAATTGAAACTTTAATTTTCCAAAAATGAATAACAAATTTGCATTAAAACCAAAAAATAATATACAACCCAACAACATCCACTATTTTGTAAATGTTTTGATTTCAGCTTTTCTTTTACAAAATCGCTTACTTTCATTGTAAATAAATTGTAAAATGTTTCATAAATTTAATTTGATAAAACGTTAATAAAAACATTTATAACATTTTATTCAGAAAAAATTACAAAACCAATAACAACATATTCAAATTAAAACCTTGTACGTCCTCAAGTTATAACACTGAAATACACGCATCAAATAATCAAATTAAATAAAAACACGCATCAAAAAAATAATACAATAAGTAATAAAACTAATGAGATACTATTTAGCAAGCAGCTTATTTAAAATTGTTTACTGTACTCATTTTTTAATTAACATTCCTGGAACAGCTTCTTAAAATCAACGGCACTTTGTGAAAATGACAATAAACGATGAATAGTAAATGATGACTTTGGATGTTCGTCTTCTGAATCCTGAGTTAACGGTGCAAATTGTTTATACCAGTGCTAAAATAAAAGAAAATTGCATAAAGCGAATCGATGATTTATCAACCCACTGACTCACGAAACAGGTAGCTACATACATAATATAATAGGAGCAAGTTTTGTTGTTGTAAAACATTTTACCTTAACATTTTCTGGTAAACCGATTGGTGTGAGAAGCAAATGCCACCTTGGAAGTCCAAGATGAGCCAGCATAAGTCTAAAATAAGCCGAAAAATTGTGCGCTAGTAAATGCCAAGACAGCGTTCTGTCCAAGTACCAAATAGCAGAATTGGTCCATTCTTGGATTTTGCCCGAATCTGCATAAAACACCAGGCACACTTTTCCGTCTTTAAGGGAATTATCCAGTTCGAAGATCTTGCATTTCAAATTCAGTGATGGTGTATCTGAAGGACAAAACGCAACCATAAAGTTATCAGTCATGTTACTAAACACACACAAAAATTAATTTACAACAATCAAACACACTCACTGTGTGCAAGTTGATCAGCTTCCATTTCAATATCCATAAGTGTTGGAATGTCTGAAGGATTTTGAAGATAACCACCAATCTTACGCAATTCTTTTATGGAGTTAATCACCATGTTGCCAAGTGGAACCACGTCACCGTCTAAAGAAATTAATTAAATGAGTACGGACATTAAAAAACGCTTTTTAAGAATACTCTTTATATACTGTCATATACGAATATACTGTATGTAACTATACTACACCCATAATGCAAAAAAATAAAAATTTTTGACTTCTGTATGTTTTGATTTATGCAAATTAAAATTTATGCAATCTCAATAATGAGTAATTCAATTAATTCAATTTATGCGTGTTTTGAGTAATTCCATTTTTTGATTTCTGCACGTTTCGAATTATGCGAATTTTGATTATTGCTAAATTAAATATTATGCAATCGTTGAGTAATTCGATATTTGATTTATACAATTTTTGAGTAATTCCATTTTTGGTTCTTTGGACTATACAGTATATTCTCATAAAAGGTTGTATTGTAGATGACAGTATATGTTCAATTCTCAGCTCACTCACAAACTCACTCATTAACAAGTGAAGCTAATATAATAAAGAGTATAAAAATGCAAAACATGTCAAAGTAACTAAATGCAAATACTGTATGTTCACTAAATTACTTGAGTTTCTGAATTTCCATCGTAAATTTAGACCATCACAGAGAAGATAGAATTGCTTTAAATCCACTGGTAAAATGCATAGGTACATCTGAAATGAAGTAGTCATTTATACAGTGTTGAAAACTCATCTATCGTAGGATAGTATTTATTTATTTAGGGTGCACCAACTACCCAATAAGTTAATTCAAATAAATACATTTTATGCTTACTTGTTCCCAAGCAGATATAACAGTTTTGTCACAGGGATCGCCAAAGTTGACATCAACCTTACTTACATTGGGATGCTGATCTAATAATCGTTCAAAGTAACATTGTAAAAAAGAAAAATACATAAAAATGACCATTTTAGGTCAACTGGTTATAAATTATTGTTGTAAACTTACTTAACGAACTGACCAAATCAAGAAGCAAACTTGATGCTAAATCATCCATGGTTCACGAATGTGCAGTCACATGTGATTAAGATATTGATTGAAAATTTGTTGACAGTTGCCTTGACAACCATTGTCAACATATAAGTATGCTTGGACACATTTTAACTTCAGTTTTACATTTCAACTTGTGCACAGCGTCCGGTTTCAATGTAGTCAAGATGATTGATTAATTGAATGTAGAAGCAACAAAATTAAAAAAATATCACTTAATCATCACATGAACAACCCATCCAGTCTAAACTTTCTGCTCGCATATGATGACAATGAAGTATATAGTTTTTCAATCCTTAAAACATATAATGTGTTTACTTGGTCATAAATTTAGATCTGACACATTTAGGTAAAATATCTACCCGCAAAACCATCCGCTTCTTTATACGTGGCAGGGAACCGAATATCCAGTTCCAAACAAAGACGTTCACTTTCAAGTGAGTAATGCCGCCTAAACATCTCTAGTTAATGGTAACTAATTCTAAAATTGTATTAACAACAATTTGACAGCAGAAAGATGCCTCTTGTATCCATCCATGAAAAGACATTCTTCTGCTTTGCCAACTACAAAGTTGGGTAAAGGAGATGCTCGCCCTTTTACGGAAGAAAAATTTAAAAGCAAAACTAGCTCGCGTTCTCCACCATTACAGAGAAGCAATGCTATTGTAACACAGGTAAAGTCCTTTTGGATGAGAACCCTGACACTTAGGTGAAAGATAATTTTTCCACTATGTAAATTTCGTACATTAGGCAGAAGCTTTACCATCAATTAACCACCAGGCAACATGGCGAATACCATGGATGCAATATGAAGAACCAACCGAAGATGAAGATCTAGCATTTAAGTATGTCTAGATTCTTATGTAATGAGTAAAAAAACAAAAATAATTCATTGGCCCCCTGGTAGTCAGAGCGTTCACCTCTGGCGGCAGTGGCCCGGGTTCGCCTCCCACTCGTGCCATGTGGATTCAGTTCG
>JAQIWH010004300.1:0-17378 GCA_034695005.1 Cryptops parisi | reverse complement strand
ACAAAATGTTTATATATTGGCATATAGTACCCGCCATATTGGCGTTTCATTGATGCCATATAGCCAGTGTCACTCGTGAGATGAAGATTGATCCAAAGACACCTCGATCATCAAAATACATTGAGTCGTTTAGGATTTAGGAGGGTATAAAGAATTATGGCATGTAGCGTCCGCCATATTGATTTTGCGTTGATGCTATTAACCAGTGTGGATCAGGTCTGTAAGATAAATCCATAGACACCTCATTCATCAAAATCCATCGAGTAGTTTTGTTTTTATACGTAAAAACCCACTCACTCACTCACTCACAAGTGAAGCTAATATAAAGAGTTTAATAAATATATTTTCACAGCATCAAACGATATTATTAGGACTTGGGTGGAAAATGATTACACTATTTGAAACGCTGTTGCAAGTAATTGAACTCCTTTCACCAGCTTAGGAAAAATAATAGAATTTTGGAAATAAGAAATGCATTGAGTCATACATGGCATCCCTACATGTTCATACAAACACCCCCTCTATTCATAACAGAGCAGCATAGATTTACCCTCGTTAAACCGCCTACCATATAGATCATCACCCCTCCCTTTTTGTCACTAAGAACACAGAACCAATGTATCTTCTCAAACATTAATCCACCCTCTTTAAACCGTCTCCGTCGTTCACCGCCAACTTTTATCGAGTACCAAAGATGGCGGTTTAAAGAGATTCGACTCTTTTCGGTTCACATTTTAAAAATGTTTTAAAAGCAATTTTACATGTTACATCTTTGTTGTTTGATATGTTTTTAGTGTGTGGGCCTACTATTGTTAAGTAGGGGAGGATGGGATAAGATGACTACCCTATTGCTTTATCAATTCTATGCGAGGTGGAAGCACCTCATGGAGTTTGTTGCAATTGCAACCTGGAAGCATGTAGATTTAATTAAGAATACGAAGAATATAGCTAATAGCTGGTTAGTAACACGTGATAAGAAGGAGTAAAGAGATAGTCTGCTAGCCTTGTCTTGTAATTTTCAGTGGTACGCAAATTATAATTTCTCGGCGGTGCTTTCTGTTATGAAATTTGGAATAGGGGGTTTGAAAGCTACCAAACCAAAGTGCCATCAGTACTAAATGAGGTGGATCGCATAATCATAAGAGCATCGGCAGCCAATTTGTTTCTGTAATGGTGCTGTTATGGCAAGATGACTGGGGTAAGTTGACGAATGGAAGAAAAATGTCAGCAAGCGTTAATACAGCATCTTCCATAAGGAAAATCCTGGAACAGAAGGACCAAAAGAAGGCTACAAAAAAATTTAAACAAATGGCTAGATAGGAGGCTAAACTGCGAAGGAAAAGCTAGTAAAGAATACAGAACAGGTCGATACAGTCCCACTGAGTCATGTGTTACCAAATGTACTGGTTTTGAACATGAATATGAACCCACCCGGCACCCGATGAAGATTGGATCTTGCAAGTTCCAAGATTGGTAGCATGAGATATGTTCCAATTATGACGGATTTGGACAATTTGTTCGTGATTTCTGCTGATTATAACATGTTCGTTATAACATGTTTGTTATAACCCTGTTCAAAAGTCATCTTGCCCCAAGGCAAGATGATAATTTCTTTCTATCATTTTACAATTTTTTTTTTTTACTCTTCTACTTATGCAAAATTTCAAATCATTCATAATGTAATCAAAAGAGCAATAAACAATGAGTTCATAACCTGAAAATCAATCCAACAATATAATAACTATTCAGCACTCAAAATAACTCAAAATAATCTATGCCTAGCTCATGAGTCATGACATGACTTAGTCCACTCGCTTCATGCATCAACTCAGAAACTAAAAAATTGAGTTAATCTAGTTTACTGTGGTGAAACAACTTCATCGTTGTTATAAAAAAACAACAACAATTAACAATCTAACAACAATTAACAATCTAACAGTGTTAATTTATAGTTGCTATTATTCACGAACACGTTGTTAAATTAGCCCATTGTTTATATCCTTTTTGGAATATGTTGTACATCTTTTCAATTGCTTGGTCGGTCATAGTAAATTATCGATTTTCACTTCGTGCAGTATTGTTAAACTGCCAGACGATTCTGGCAGTTCTGAAACTTTTCCATACCAAAATTTGATAAAGCCTAAGCTATGTCGGAAGTTATTGATTTGTGTTATTGACATGTCGCGATATTATGAAGCAAATCTTTTGCAAAGAGCAATCCATTGCCAATCCAATTATCTGCAAGTAGGCTTACCAGTTGTTGCTAATTTACTTTTATTTTTTCATCAAATTCCAAGCATTCAGGTAATTTTTCAAGAATCTTTTCCACTGAAAATAAACCTGTCCCCTTTGGAAAAATTAGGGTTTATGTTCCGGTTTGCAATTTAGTAGTACCAATACATACAAGTATGCAGATTAAAAATAATTTGCTGTATATTGTGTGTGTAGTGGCCTATAGTATTATAAAATTGAATCCAATTTGTGTGATTTTAAAAATTCTCCCTAAAGTGAACCTTAAGCTTTAGGCCTACATGACCATAAACAATGAAATTCCTTTAATTTTTTTAATGATGTAAATAAATCCTTTTTGTCCATGGATATTATTAAAGATGTTGTATAAAACTTATTTTAATTATTGCTATTTTTTTTTCAACTAGCTTTGTTATTAGTAAATCACACCACCAAACCAAGTTTTACTTAGCCTATTGATTTTATACGATGATGAAAGTCTAAGTAAGGCTATTGTGATTTTTTAGGTTAGTGATTCACAACCAGAGATGAGACTTGTACTGAGTGATCTTTTCCGTTATGGTTAGTTGCAATTATACCGTATTAACTTAGGTTCAAAGTAGTATATTCGCAGATAGCCTATTTAATTAGGAAACTCCCTGTTCTAGGTTATTTGCATATCTTCGCTATTAAAGATTTACAGTACATGTGAATAATTATAGGCTATAATATTTTAGCTCATGTTCCACACTTGCCATAATTACACTAGCCAACGAATTATTACATTTTGTTTTATTTATCATAGAATCCAGATGGATAATTTAATACTGTGATTTAACGAGAGTGGTTGCAAAAAAAACAACTTTGGAAGTTGTAGGAAGATACTTTTGATCGATGCAACATGTCAGAGCTGCATAATTCGTTCAATAACATGTGAAACACTTTAATGGATTCACTGGTAACAATCATTAGATCGTGACAAACTGTACGGATAAATTCATTAATGCATTTAGTGACACTCTTCAGTGGTTTGTAAGCTGATTACAAAACTACCCTCTAATGCTAATGGTGCATATCATTAGTGTAATCAGAACTACCACATAGAAAACAACAATACTATAAAATGCAAAGGTATTTAGTTACTCGTCGTTTAGAATCTTAAACCCTATGCTGTCATGATGATAATTGACTGATTTATATAAAAAATAACATTCGCTTGAGATAAATTAGTACGGAAAGATGGGAGAAATTGGCTGACCTATCATAACATTGTTTCATATTCCTTCAATTAAGCTCGATTTTTGAGAAATGAACAGCTTCGGGCAGCATAATGGTAAGCCAAACTTTTTCACATTTTTACATCAAACTGTTCCTCAGCAATTTATTGTTTCTAGCTTGTTACTTTACCACTTTCTGGAACAGAAAGCGGTAAAATAACAAAGAAACAATACTGAAGAATAAAATTTTTCCAGAAAATAAAATTTTTTAATCATAGTATAGACAGAGAATTACCTTGTTGCTCAGTATGATAGTCTATGGAATTTCTCACCAGAAAAACGGCTTTCCTGAACAATTTTTAAAATGTGGCTTACCATTATGCTGCCCGAAGCCCTTCAAATATATCATATTCGTATAATAGCAAAATATGGAAATAGTTTCAACCATCAACTACTGCAATTTCATTTGAAATTTACTTTTAGGTGAATGTTCAATTTTGTATTCATTTCACTATTCATCAAAGTTAATTAGTCAAAGTAAATTAAGCGATATATTGGTAATGAACAACGCAATCACTAAAAACTTTTTAAAAACTGTTTAAGTCGTCTATACAATGTATAGTAAAGTTGTGTTCTTATATTATGCCATGAGCTTATGTTAATGTCAAATGTTACTCAGTACAATTACTGCAGAACACGCTCACATACTTTTCTGTTTGCCGAGAGGCACCGCTTGTGGCGCAATTGGTAATTGTTGTTTTATGTCTTCGGGGATAAATATCAATTTAGGTTAGTTAAAAAATACAACACTTGATTTATTATTAATCATAAAATTAATACATTTAATTAAAACCACTAGTCTTGGTCACTAGCGCCACAAGAAGTGCCTCTCGGCAAAACCGAAAAATATTTAAGTTATGTGCTAATAAAAATTGACAGATTTGCATAGCTCAAACTGACTGTAACTAGCTGACTGCCCGTCAATAATGACTGAGAAAACATTTCATTGTTATGATTTTAGTTTATCTCATTAGTTACTGTTTACATTCGTGTTGTTATTGTATTTCATTTTAGGTAGGTACTTGAAGTTTAACGAGAGCACCGACTGGCCTTACGGTTGTGTCAGGTGCTCTGTGTATTTCCTTATTGAAATCAGGAAATACAGAAATCATGATATGAGGATGATGACGATGGAATAGAGTTTTATGGATAGGGTTTTAGGCTAAAATTTCATTTCAGCTCATTTACTGTTTACATTGTTTTGTAATTAGGCAGTCCATTGTTAAATTTTATTTAATCTCACTGTTTACAGCCGTTTTATTAATTATTATGGTAACAATGACGCATTTCAAGTTCAGACAGAAAGACAGACAGTATCTATATAAAGGCTTATGGTTAAACTTTTACATCAGCACCCCTCCCCCGGGCAACGCCGGGTAGTTAATCTAGTAAATAAATAAACAATTATTCCAATTGTTCGTGCAAATACCTACCAATTGTTCGTGGTTCACATTTTTGTTAGTGAAAGAACAAAAGAAGGAATAATAAGCTAACCAAACCAAACCTAAATAATTTAGTTAAATCAAAAAACAAGCGCAAGGTAAAAAAAAAATAATTTCATTCGTTCCCTGTGAATCGGTGCTAGTTAAGAAATAATTATCTTGCTGTTGATTATTTAATCAACCACTTGCATATTTTTATTGCATCCCTTCAAACCTGGTAATTTGTTAATTTGTGGGACTTTTCACATGCTACCAAGACCATGTAATAAGTGGAAATTACACAGAATGAAAAAAAAATCTTGTACTCATTCTGTAGCTGTGACGTTCACCATCAAAATTTTAATTGATGTCAAAAAACAGACTTATACAAAAAAAAAAAATAAATAAACGAGAATGAAAAACAAAAACATTAGATTAATTAGTTTTCACAGGATAAGGAAGGTTGATGCGAATCTCTTCCAAAATTGTATTTATTCAATTTTCTAAAACTTTTATTTCTTTTCTTTGGTTCTAGCAATGTCAAGGTCTGACGTTTTCATTCGCTTCCCACAGTTTTAAAATTAGATTGGCAATTCCAATCTATTTTAAGTACTATGGGTTCTAATTAGAATACCCCCCAAAGAACCTAATACAGTAACGATGTAGGTTGCTAATTAGCGAGGGATTAAATTCTTGTTTTGTAGTCATGTTAATTTTTCTTTGATCGCTGTTTATTTATCTTTCGCTTCAAGTGAAATGCAATATTGTATAGCCTATCAAGCGTTATTGCACAATGTACAGTGAAAAAATTGCAAACTGGAACGTTTGGGGAATCGAAGATGGCGTCAGATAATGAAATATTTTGGTTAAATAAAATGACATGTTGAGATTTCAGTCATACTTAACCTTTACAACAAACTTGCTGTATTATGTCAGTATAAAAATCAAATTTGAAGCATAAATATCAATCTTGTTTGCAGTTTGTTTATTTGGTACTTTCCTGTTATAGCCGTGGCGAGTCTGAGTTACTATTTGCTTGTACTGGGTTATGGGTTTATTTTGCAGGTTAGGTTAGGTTAGGAAAGCAAAACAATTTAATACGTTTCTTTGTTTTTCCTAACCTAACCTGTAAAATAAACCAAGTACAAAGCAAATATCAACATCAGACTCGCCCGGCTATAACAGGAAAGTACCGTTTAAATTTTAGTGCAATTGTAAAAAAAGATTGCATTATTCTCCTTTTTTGGATTGGATTCTTTTTTAGTATAAACTTTCAATTTTATATTGGAGTTAATGACGTCATAGGCCTTCAGCAACTATTAAAACTAATGAATATTTGTATCGGCCATAATGTCAATGGAGCACAATTTACACACCTGTCTTTATACATTATACTGTATATTTTGGTGTCTATTCAGCATTGAAAATTGTTTGAAGTTTACATTTAGTGTTTGTTGTGTTCTTGTCTTTATTTTAGTAAATCCTACAAAGGAAGTTGTCTTTCAGCTGGTGTACAGATGTTTATTTAATATCAACATTCTGAAGATTTCTTTTTAGAGTAAAGACTGTTAGTTTTTTTCCTTGTTTGATTACTTGTTTTTTCCCTTGTACTTCATCCATGATTCCTTCCTTCAAATTCAGTTTTTCCTCCCCACTCCCTGTTAAATATGAGATGGCTACTAAGGATTCTAGTCAAAATGAAATTACACTTTCTTTGAACATTTTATTTTCTGTGGTTTGTACGTTGAAAATCTTCAAGTGCTCGTGCAATAAAGAGAATAATAAAGTTTAGTGCAAAAGAAAGACATGATGGTCACTAGTACTAACGTAACGAATTTGTTATTCAATTTCATTATGACCGTTCCTTCACTGTGATGCAAAATAAAGTATATGAAACAGTAATGAATGTTAAATTGTATTACGAATGGACTGTAGCATGAATTAAAAATTAAGAGGTTGTAATAATTCGATCCTTTTTTCTCACTGTTTATCATAGTTCTATATTGTACTTCTTTGAGTGTAAAGTATCACTATTTTGTTAATTCTGGGCACCAAACAATAAAACTTAGTTACCATATCATTCATTATCTGGTACTCGGTTTACACTTGTTATACGAGAGGAAGTCACAGAGTAAAGTTCTCTGATTTTTTTAAACTTAAAAAACTAAAAATCTTGAAACATTGGACGGATATGGACACAAAGGCGGTGTATTTTATCGAAAAGTTTGCATTTATGTTTTGGCACTTATCATACCGGCAGATCAAAAAATCGAAGGTCTGGTAGTAGAAAATGCATCATCTATTGTTCTATACGTAGCCAACGTTGACCTCCTCTTAGACGTCTTCATCAAAGTGGAAGCCTGAAAACGTTTTAAATTCAGGAAACATGTGTGTGACCGGTGCCAAAGCATCTCAAAGGTGTCGAAACGAAACACATTTGAAGTATTTATTTAGTTTATAAGGAAAAGTTGGAAAGTCTGATGGCACCAAAGCTCTTTCAAGACCTGCTCAAATGTTGGCTACGTCTGTTGGGAGTATCGTTTTAACACGACTTCGATTCTTTGATCTAACGTTATGATAAGAGTCTCTCACAGAAGGGAAATTGAAAAATACACATGTGCCTGTTATATGTTTCATTAAGAAAATGTGTGTATGCTAAAAAGGGAGCCTTACCGCCTGACTTTCTTTTGAAATTATGAAGCTTTCACCGTAAATGACTAATCCATGCTTGACAACCTTGAAACATGAATAACTATGAATGTTTCTATATTTGTAGTGCATCATTGCAACAGTGTTGAAAATGTGAAGTTTTTCAGCTCAGTGGTTGGATTAAAAGTTTTTTGGACTTCATATTTCATATATCAAGTTTGTTTGTTCAGTATCATCAATATTTCAGAACTTGGAAAGTTTCGGTGTCGATAAGTTAATAGTCATTAAGTTTATTTATAATTTCAGTGTCAATAGTGTAAGTATATAAGGTCTACATTTTCATATCTCTGCCTTCAGTTTTCTTTAACGGTAAACCAAGATTAGAAGTAAACGTAAAATAAGTTATCATTTAAATCATGTACTATTTTTATTTTTGCATAAAAAAATATATAGATGGATGGTTGCTTTGCCTTTTTGGTGTTACCTTTATTGGGCAATGCTTTTAACCGCTATGTTTTAAATGGTGTATCCTGCTTTAACGGTCTTGTCTGTGAAAATTTAACCCAGATCAATAGAAAGGGTAATTTCTAATGCATACAAGTGAGAGTTTGGGATGAGGTTAGGGAAAAAAAAATAAAACGTAGAAAGAGGTTTTTTTTTGGGAGGAGGGGGTCGTAAACCATCACCAGAAATTAGTCAACAATCTTTCACTTCAATCGGTTTTTCCTGCCACCATAATCGATTGTGTGTGTGTGAACGAAGGTTATACGGGATGCGGAGATTCGCTACCGCATAATGACATACGCATCCTCTCTTCCTCTCCATCATTATCAACAGCATCCAAAGATAAACGGTTCAACAGGAACAATGAAAAAAAAATCGAATTTTACAAGTTTCAATTAGAAACATTCATCAAATGCAAAAAAACAATCTTCTAACATTGTACATATCTCTACAAAGAATGCGGAACAAGTACGGTAGTCAATACCGTTGTTATCAGGAAGGGAAGAAATAGAATTTCTTTAATAATACCGAATTATTTGAACAATCATTGTTGAGAAGGAAAAACAATATGAACATTTCATGGAAAGAATACCAATGAATGGATTTTCATACTTCGGGAGAGAAAAAGCATCCAACACCAGGAATCAATTTTTCTCCATACAGCACTTTGGCTTGATGCATTCAAGACGAACGATGCAGTGGAAATGCTGCAGCAGAGTGGATGCTGTGCGACAGCATCCATTTGTGCCAAAGCACAAGTGTGAAGAAGAGCTACTACATTTACTGCTACACACTGCTTTGCTACTCACCCTTCATGAAATTGTAGGCAGCGATCCACTCAGTGATGAACCCGATGACTCGGTCGGTATCTCGGCCGCTGTCGCTGATGGCAGTGGTACAGTTGACTTGCAGTTCATCTTCATCCTTAATCCCAGCCATAGGATCTTCGTCGCTATCGTCGCCCATGGTGCCGAAACCTACCCCTCGCGAGGATGCCGAGTCCGTAGGCTGAGTAGTCGAATCGGACAGCCGCGTGGGTTCTGTTGAGAAGGGTCAAAACAAGGGTGAAAAAAAATATTTTGTATGGTAGTCAAGATGATGACATGTTTGTTTTTGTTTTGTTTTTAAAACTAAGGAACATTTACTGCGAGTTTCTCGGTTGTTGCTGTTTTTGTTTGACGAGATTTTTACTAGTCAGGTTTGGAGATGCTTGCTGTGGTTCTCTCCCTACGAATCTCGGGGAAAAGGAAAAGAGATGGCGCGCGCCACGCAGGGATAGGGTGTTGTGTGCACAGCGCGGTATGAAACCAGAGAAGGATCCTGACAACGTATTCAATAACATAATCCTCTGGCTAAAAGAAAACAACCAATTAACTCTATTTTATATGGTATGCAAATATGTAAAAGGAGCTTGCATAGGAATTGCAAATGCTGGATATATGCTTTGCAAGATTTAAGTATGGATTAAATTTATAATTAACCATAAATGAATATTTTTTCACAAATTCTTTTGCAGTTATTTTTTTCATAAGAAAATAGATTTATTCGGTCAACATATGAAATTTGTGAGTTAAATTATGAGAAAACGTAGTAAACAACGTTTTGAACAATTATTTAGAACAACTTTGAAATTTCACTATATATTTATTAATAGCGAGGCTTTTTTTTAATTACCCTGATATGCATTTTAAACAAATTTATAAGCTACATAACTATATACAATATAACTAATATTTGTAACCCATATATTTAAACTGTATATTTAAATATAGTTATACAGTGTAATAGTAGTCAATGGTTTTCAGTTTAACTCAAGTGACAAACATCAGTACTACCTTGAAATAATAATTTGATCTTACTAATGGGCTGCAAATAAAATGTATTTTTATTTTTATTTTACGTCTACTGGAGACCAAACAATAACAACAAAAGGTACAGAAATTAAATCAAGGAGTTATAGGGCCTTTAATTACGTATACGAGTGTAAGTTATATAAATTATATGATATCCTTTAGTTGTATGAATTGTATACACTAGTACTGAAACGTTGTATATTATTATGTGTGAATTCGAAATTAAATATCTTTAGTAAGGAGAAGTTAATCATATAGCAGTACAGTAATGCAAATTTTAATCTGTATTAAGAACAAGGAATCTGCAGAGAGCAGTGGGAATTTGAGAGCAAACTTTTAGAGAACTATCAGACCAGGCTCTCATATTTTTATTGAAAATTGTCTTTTATACTTGTATTATTTCATACCGACTAAACGTTACCGAAAATCACTGAATTCATTCACATATGTCGTTTTAACAGCTACGATACTGGTAGTAAAGATTTAAATATTAAGATACTATATTTAAATACACATTAACATACAGTATTTGTAGTAAAATTGAATGAAACATTCAGCGCTGTGCATAGTTTGTTACGTCCGTCAATTTTGTCCGTGCTGATTCATGTATGAGAACAAGATTTCACCAATCATGAATCATTAGTGTCTAACAACATCACGATGCTGTTTCAATATTCGATTCTGATTACGCTTTTTTACTGTTATAAAGGCTCAATGGATCTCTTTTGCTGATAAACCACATTCCAAACGTGTGACACCATGCCGTGGTTTGCAGCAGTGACGTAATGTATCGATTTTCTTGAGATTCCATTCAGACCTTTAATACTTTAGGGGAGACCACACTAAACAAAATACGGTATAACAAAAAAAAAAAAACCTTGGTTATGAGTGCGTGAAATAGTAAATAGTAGAATACAGAATAGAACACGCGGCAAATTTTGCATGTAAATATTAAAACGGCTCCATGAATAATGTGTGTTGAGCTTATCTATTGACTTATAGAAGATAACCCACAAACAAAAGGTATATTGCACGTGTACTTTCCAACGTTGCATTTAATATTCTGTTTGACATTTTGGACAGGAAGAGGATGAATGTTGTTATATAAAGGTTATCGAATTTAAATTTTCTGAATTGAAAGACGTCGGTGTCAAAGAAATTGTGCAACACAGTATTTAAGCGTAGTCTTTGTTTTTGTTTTTTAATGTTTTTTATGTTTTGTTTTTCATATTAGTCATCACATCAATAAAAGTAGGGTTTTTTTTCCTGAAAGAATTTGCTTACATGGGGAAAATAAATTTGAAAACAAGAAGCTGATTTGTGATGATGAATTTTGTTTCTGTTAGTCGGTGCTGGTAGGTGGTCTCCAGCTAAAATGTGAAAACATTCCTTAGCAAAGGGTGGAGGGAAATGATCTCTTATTTTTTTTCTGCTTCCCAATTTCTTACTTACACACAATAACAACAAATGACTCAACATATGTTCAGCCTCCAACGTGTCTGTCACAAGCATCCAAGTTTAGTGTTTCAAAGCTAAGATTCTATTAATATTGCAGTTGCGGTACGCACCAGTGATTGGATTGCCAGTTGATAAAATCTTCAAGATAACAAATTAATTTTCCATTTAAAATTAAGATTTATTTTGTATTTGAAATTTAGATTTAATTTTGTATTCGAAATTGAGAATTATTCTTGTACTGTATTGAAAATTAAGTTACTGCAATGGTTTTAAGTGTTAAAAAAGGTTTCAAGTGTTAAAAAAGATTTTATCCTAAAATCATTTTCCCACAAGGATAATGCATTTATAACCGTTTAAGACGTTAGCGGATTCCCATTTTAAAAGATTTACAGCTTCAAACGTAAATTTGTTCTTATTTAATACATTTTAAAAAAGGAAAATTATATTTCTGTAAGTACGAGGGGCGTACGAAAAGTATCCGGTTTTTTTATTCCTATCGATACAAAACCGTTCGTACGATCGTTAACGAGTAATAGTTCCATGTATGCATGGAACTATTACTACAAAGCTGATTTGCTTGTTACGAGTACAAGGGTTGATTCAGCATTTATATAATTGAAGAGTTGGGTGGAAAAACGGCTTAATTCCTTAAAATGCATAAATAGTATCATTTTGGACCATTCTATAGCATAAAGACATTGTTGGGTTGCATATAATTTGTACTTTTGGACTTTTTGGAGCAAGAATATGGAACGCTGCTATTGTAAATCTTTAATTTTTGTTATTGTTATTTTATTTTTTTTTGGCGCTCTACTTAGTGGATGTTTCACTTGTTTGCTTCACTTCCAAAACAATGGAAACGATACTGATATTTGGGAAAACGGCTTAGAATAATTGTATTTATAAAATATCGTGCTGATTTATAAATTAGCACGATATTTGACATAACGCAGTTTTAAATTAGCCTGTAATTTGAGACCTGTCAACTAAAATGAGCAGATTTTTTTGTGTAAAACTTGTGCATTTTTCTTCTATAATATACAGTTGACAGGGAATTTTTCTTAATCTTAAATTTGAAGGTGCCAGAAGTTTTTGCCGCTTTTCTCAAAACTACATTTTTGGACTCGACACCGTTTTTTTTTACCTAACTCCTCAATTGCAGAGCAGAAATGGACCATTCTTCCACCCTGTTTACAGGACGGACTTTGGCACCTTCGAATTTCGGTTCATTGTTGAGGATAGGTGGCCAGCATGCAAGCGGCTGTCCGTACGAGTAAACGGATGAGCAACACCTATACTGACTTCATTACTGAAACGAATCGACTTGTTGATAGGTAAAGAAAATACATTGTGGTGAACGAAGATTATGTGAAAACATAACATGTCTTTGATGTTTGTAGCACTGCGTTACATATGTCACTATCATATTCATGTAATTTTATTTCTGTTTTGCAATTGACAGTTATATAAATGCGGCTACTTTATGGACGCTCCTCGCATTACAATATTCGCTTTATTAGAGTTATTTATAACAGTATTATCAGTAGGGCTCGGATGTTTATGCATTCATAAAGCCTGAAATATGCATCCATTTATGCACGTAAAAGTACCAAAATATGCATTAATATGCATTTATTTTAAAAATACTATTACACAATAGAGGTTATAAATTTCATTTAAAAAAAAAAAAGTTTAATTTAATTTGTTATCGTACATTTATTTAGTTTGTAACAAAATACAAACAAACATCCGGGCCCTAGTTATCACTATCACCTATCGTTCGATGCGTTCAATTCCAGAACAGCTTCTTTGTACGCTGGACCTAAGAGGGAACAGGCGAGACATAAAATTGTCGTCGTTTTTCCTACTCCTGGAGGGCCCTAGTGTAAACATTACAATTATTACGATTACTGTAATCACCATCTACCATATTTACACGAATATGACGCATGTTGTACAAAATTTTATGCAAGGCCTATGCCACCTCTGTCTTATACTCGTGAATGTCTGATGTAAATTATAATAAACAACTAGATACAGGGTGTTTTTTATGTAAGGGCACCATTTTGTTTCTGAATAACTTTTGAACAAAACGTTTTAAATTTAGTATTTTTTTGTTACATATCATTTATTCAATGAGTGACAATTTATGGAATCTATAATGGGATTTTATATTGCTTCCGGTCGCGCTGCAAATAAGGGCTTTTTCGAATCACATTTTTCATTACATTTGACCACATTTGCAAGGTGATTTGTTAAATTTCGTCGCAAATGTTTAGCTTAAGCTGTTGAATTATAGTCAGCTTGTTAGCGTAGACTCTTTCCTTGTAGTCTCAAGGAAAAAAATCTGACGTGTCCAAATCGAGCAAACAATGTGGCCAATCGACATCACCAGATTTTGACGTTATTCGGCCTCATCAGCAGTTTCTCTTACAGCGTCGATGTTTTCACTATTGACAATCCATTTTTATATAATGTTTTAACCACTAAAACACGTAAACTTTCCACAATGAATCGTCCACATTCAAACTAGATGGCTGTCAAGTCACAAATGACAGCAAATGTGATATACAAAACTGGCAACAAATTAAAATGGTGCCCTTACATAAAAAACACCCTGTACAATAAAAAAATCATTATTGTAGAATATAAACAAAATACATGAATGAATGTGTTATTAGGGGTCTTCAGAAGTCTCCGGTGTCTTTATTATAAATCATACTACATTAGAGTCAATTGCAGCTTAAGTTCCATTGTTCAGTAAGCTGTATCTTATGTGTGGTGTCTATATAATTAATTTTTTATTCAAACCCCAAAAAGTCGCATCTTATAGTCGCAAAATACGGTAATAAGTCTCGTACGTGATGCAATGAATACTTACCGCAATGATGATGTTGGGTACGTTTCCATCCCTTGAAAACACCTGGTAACGTAAAGTTCAATTGTATAAAACCGTGGTATCCCAAAAACCTATGGTAGGTATAAAATAAAATAAAGCATTACTTCCAGCCTTGATATGGTTTCTTCGTTTCCAACGATATCCGAAAACTTTTGAGGTCTGTATTTTTCAACCCTATGGAAAAAAAATTATTGTTATTTATTTATATATATATATTTTTGGTGACACAAGATTTTATTTGGTGAACCAAATCATTATTTAACCTTCATTTGTCATAATTAACTTCTTTATTTAAACCTTACTAACTCATCTAAACTTATGTTAGGTTATGATGGTTATTTATTTTTAATGTTTGGCTAACGTACCAAGGAATGTGTTGATTTGTTGTTTTGGATTCGAGACTTTTGCTCGTAGAAGGTCTTGTTTCTGCTCCATTATCAACAGAAACGTCCATAGCCTCCACATTTTCATCTTGATGAGCCGCCATTTTGGTAAACCTAGCTTTTCCCGCCACGCGTTCTGATTGGTTCGAAGGTTTGAGCGCCAAAGTTGAACATAAAATATAATTTGGAACATGTGATCCTTGAACATTGAGTTTTCCTTGTTGCTGGGTAAACAATATTTGTAATTAACAGACTAATTAAAATGGTGATTTACCATTAGAGTCTGTGAGATACTTATGATGTAGCTGTTAATATTCTGAATGTATCAATTTTTATAATGAGGAATAAGTTTTATATTCCATGGTATTGGCAATCCTTCCCATCATTCAATGAACTGATTTCAAAGTATTTTCCGTGAGGATCATTGAGTATTGAGAACTTGATTGTTGGTGCTCTCTGGTTATTTTAGTTAGTAAAAATGGCAGAGTGAGTAGTTCTGTTTAATTAAGCCTGTGGAGATAAATCTTTAAAATTGTCAGAAAAATAGAGCAGCCTCTTTACTTTGCTTTAGCTTAGTAGATGCACTCTTGACATTCTGTTTCACTAATTCAGAAAACTGACATCAAAACAGTTTTAATGGAAGGGGCCTGTTGTAAAAGGGTATTGAGAAATATTTTTGGTCAAAAATGACCTAGAAATATCTTCGAATATGTTAAGTGCAATTCTACCGTCCTGACGCATAATTTTGAGCAAAACAACAATATGTACAAAGATATTCATGCAATAAGTGTGAATTCAACCCATAGACAGCAAGACAAGTTCAGATCTTTAAACGAGTTTTCCGCGAAATTGTAAAAATGTTCTTAAACATGTTAGTTAACACCCTTCTACACCAGGTCATTCAGTTTTCCATGTCTTTCGTTTGTTGCTAGTTGTTCACTGTAGTTTAGTTTTTAAAAACTTATAATCTTAAAAAAAACGTGTTTTTTTGTAATAGGATATTATATGATAACTTTCCTACAACGCGGACGGAAAAGTAATTATTACTTTACTATTTACTTTGAGCAAAATATTAGTTTCTATTTGTATGTAAAAACAATACTACTCGTTCAGAATTCTGATGTTTTGCTCGTTCGTGTCTATGTTGCTCATTGCAATTTTAATTGGAATGGATATTGGATTGCGACTGCTTCAAATATTCACGAGCGATTGTACGTATAACTTAGATTTTTGCCAAAAAATTCAACATTATTGGGTTTTTCTTTGTCAGTTGCAATTTTGATTACTTTCAGCGTGCCATGTAGATCCACCCGACGCTCCGACTGGAATACGTGTGTGGAACCATACTTACACGTATGGTTCTCTTGCATTTTACTATTGTTCAAACCAACCTGGTGCAGTGATCTATTGGATTCGGGAATGCGAGCCACACAATAACAGTTGGATAATAGTGATGAAAGATTATTGCGGTATTGTTTTTTTTTAAAAACATCAACAAGTTGACATTACTTTACTTTTTTTGAGACTGATTGCTGCTTATAATACGTTGCAGGCTGTTTGGATGAACTTCCTCCTGTGATTGGTAACACTACCAGAAATCCACCACGTGATTATTCGATGGCCATTGGGATTAATGTTACTTACAAATGCTATGATGATCCCGACGCACCACATCTCGCCACGTATACCTGTAATCCAAGAAGCGTTTGGGACTACACGAAACATAGTAAATGTGGTAGGTAGAAATTAACAAATGCCTGTGAAGTTTTTACCAGTGATCCGTAAATATTTTGAAAAATAAGTAAAAAAATTTCAAATGGGGATTCTTTTTTGTCAGGTTTTATCTATCTCTTATTTATTTATTTTTTGAAAACATTTAAGGATTTTCTAGAATTTCGCCTGTCCTATTTGAGACATCTAAACGTGGACTTATTTTCGCATATATGATTTCCCAGAATTACTCAATGGAATTCTATTACTAAAAATTAGAAGTGTTTTTTTTTAGCATATTCAGGCACTTCTTGACAATCCTGTCTTTCGACCTCTTTTCATTTTTAAACACGATGCGTGTCCCGCTTTTACGATACGTTTTGTCAGACTTCCACAGTTTTTGTTTATACTGTAGTTGTGCATATACAATACAGTATTGTATACAGGGTGAGTCACCTAACGTGACTCATCCAAATATTATGAAAACAAAGCATGTGAGCTGTGACAAACAAATGTGTTAAACAAACATTGTTTGTATACGAGAAGCCGTTACAAGAGATATACTTTCATTGACCTTGAAATTAATTTTCACGAAAATCCCATTGTTACATCGAAAACCATGAGTCATATGTCCACCAAGTCATATGTCGAAAGTTGTAGCCACGAGTTGTAGCCACGAGTTCACTGAATAACACGAGTAACTTGCAGAGAAGCTGTTATAAGGGCAAGATTATTTTACTGTCTATTGTTGTATCAATTTTTATTTCGGTTGCACTGTTGGAAATAAATTAAACAAAAGTGGATTTGGACTAAATGGGCTCGTGGCTTTCTACCTTTATAAATAATGCGAACACTATACAGGGTGTTTATCATGAGATGCCAACATTTGAAAAGTATTTTTTCAATATCCGATTATACGAATGTGATGCTTTCTGGAACGGAAATAAAAACTCAAAAACTTTTGTGTGTGGATTTTATAGTGCGTGTCAAAACCG
>JAQIWH010004299.1:0-17382 GCA_034695005.1 Cryptops parisi | reverse complement strand
TCATAACTTTATATAGATTTTGTGAAAAAAATTCGAGAAAAGGTTGTATCTTTTAAGATACATTGTCAAATTAAGGGTTAAGGAATAACGATTTAAGTGGATATATGTTTTGCCACTCAACTCCTCAATTACTTTCTCGAATTAGATTACAGTATCCCTCTATCCATGGAAAATGTTTCCATGACAACAAGTACTTCACTTAGCACACAAGGGAAATCCTAACAATATGAGTGTAAACAAAGAAAACAATCCCTCACATGCTATAGCATAGCCTACCAGAAGGAAAAAAAAACTAATAATAAAAAAGGTTAAATTACAATTGTATATCAAGCAATAGGCCTATCTGAACTAAAAAATATATAAAACCACAGATAACAAGCACTGACTATCAATTAAAGCAATTATGTGGTTATATTATTGCTTTACAAGCACCATATCAACTATACTGTACCAAGTACCATACCAATCCATTTCAATCCACACTGCCATCATCAAGAACAGTTCCACAGTGATGGATCCCTTAATTAACGATCCATTATTAAACACAGTGTTGCAATTCTAATGTTCCCGAGGCTAGAGACAAGGCAGTATAGTATGCTTAGAAGAAATTATGATAAGAACAAAATGTTCACGGAGCCTGTATAACTTTATAGACGAGTGTGAATAACCAAAAGTTTTCGTATAACAACGACAAACAAAAAACTCTGCAGCTAACGTTAAAATTTAGATAATCAAAGTTCATCGCAGCTCTTAGAAAGATTTTGAAATTCGTGGTCTTAAAAGTCATGCATCAGACACTCCATCTCAAAGGTCTTCATTAACCCCTGACCTAATGTAATTTGTTCGCAAGCTGTTATTAACAAATGGCATGCTTGACATTATCAGCCCTAGACATTAGTTCAGTAGCTGATGAGAGCATGTCAATCCTCAGGGAACAATTGATTATTCAAAGCTTACGCCTTTTAAAACAAAAGTTTTCTGGCGACAACAAACCTCGTATTAAAAATACCCTATCGCAGGTATCAATCACTATGATGTCAAAGAAAGTTGTTGACAATTGCATGATATAAATATTACATTAAAAAGTATACTGAAATAACCAACTATTATAGCATACTTTGTGAGAATAATTTTTTTCTTTCAATACAGTAATTAAACTCAAGTCGAAGAATTTCCAAATTTGTGGAAATGGTTCCAAATTTGGGGAAACGTTCAGCTGCACAGGTGACAACACGCTTTACTAAAGCTGCTAAGTCAACAATGTCAAACGTCAAGGATGTTGACATTTTATTCCACAAAAGTCGGCTGCATCATTTATTATTTTGCACAAACTCAGGGCGCCCTGAAATATCAATAAACTAATCCCTCCTAATGAGTTATTCTCAGTGAGTATTTGCACTTTACACAGGCTAGTGATTGGTCACTGATGACATAATTTATATATATAAAAAAAACTGTATTCATTGATAAGTCAATTTAAACGTTTATGTATAGAAATAATGCCTTTTGGGAATAGATAATTTCATACACTGTACTTGTTTTATTTTAGGATTTTTGTTTTTTAAATTTCAGAAATTTAAAACAAAAATAAATGGTAAATACTATTGTTTAAATTACCTGTCAGAATTAGTTTTTACATTACTTTACTAGATAGCGTTACCGTTGCCAAAGATGATAATATTTTCACCCATAGTTGGTAGTACACTGCTTTCTGGTACAGATGTTACCAGAAATGTATAGAATTAAGGCATTCTATAGAATGTCTCGTCTCTTTTGGAAAAGTGTGAAGTAACATCTTGTATACAACTGTTTAGAATAGTTAAGGTTAGTTTACATTTTCGCTACAAAAAAAAACAATAAAGTCCAAATTTAGGACTAGATTTAAACCTTAGTGTAAATTCTTCTGTAACTACAGTGGAATCCGGTTATCATAATCACACGAATAATGTTATCATCAGTTGGTCCCAAGACACTTTAATGTTTTATTTGCATTGTTTAATGTTACCAGGCAGTTATTGCTATCAAAACGCACAATCCCAAGGTGATCACAATAACCCGATTCCCCTGTATTCCAATTTAATACATTGCCTAAACCAGGCTTGATATTCTATAGAATTTCTGGATTCTATACATTGCCGGTAGCAGAGACAGATTAGCAGTCAATGTTCTACAAGTGAGTTGCTTCAAAATAAAAATGAAAATCGTAGATAATCCATTTTAATGTTAACCTGTGTGTGAACAAAGTTGTCTATAAAATACATTATTGTTGCTGTGTACAGAATGGATCAGTGAAATCCACACAAGTATCAGCCATGATAGAAAAACAATTAAGGAAAAACTTTTTCAGCAAATTCTCGATTTGCCGAGGAAACGAAAATACATCGAGGGAAGAAAAAAAAATAATAATAATAATAATGGAAAAAAAGTCTCCACAAAATATAAACTCTAGAACCTATCAAAACCTGAAATGATTAAAGTGCCAAACCTTGCACATTTGATTTATATTGCAACATACTTTCTAGCTAGCTCTGCTAAAGCATTTGTAGGACACAAAATATGCGGAGAATCTCCAATAAAGTCAGCCGTAAATTACTGTCACTTCACTTCCACGCTCATCATTTTTTCTTTGATAGTGATTAAAAAAATATCCGTGTGAAGTTTCATTAATCAATTGGTATTGTGTGCATTCGCTATGTAAAAAATGCTAAAATTTCCATTGTAATTGCTTTGGGATGAAAATTCATGCTGTCGCTTAAATTCATTTCATTTTAGATCAGCTTTTTTTTTTAGTTTGGTCAAAATCACCAAAAATAATAATAAAAAAAAAAGGTCAAGAAATTTGACAAATTCAAGTCTTCATCAAACAGTCTTTTTAGGTACCAGGAAATTTTTACACCATTCCATGCTCATCATCTTCGATCCAACATATGAAAATGCCAATCTTTGAGTTGTCGCCTAAACTTTCAATTTGGACTTCCAACAGAGGTTTAAAGATTGAAATAGCTGTGGAATTTTTACCACTACATGAATTTATTAATATACAACAGGGTGATTAAAAGTTAGGTTTTCATGGGAATACTTCAAAGGTTATTATAATGAAAATGCTGAGTTAATATGGCTCTTTATAATGGTGGTATTTATATTAACCTTGAAATGAATTCAAAGACATTGTTACATTGGAAACAGTAATTATCAAGTACAAAGTCATATTTATAACTTTTAGCCACTGTTCCATTTAGACACAATCCAGTGGGTTTTTTTATATTTATAAGTCTAACAGAAATAAAAATAGAAATAATAAGAGCATTCATTGAAAAGCTTCCAGCATAGCCACAGTGTATTGCAGTGTAGTATACAAATACTGAACTTCCAGCATAGCTACAGTGTATTGTAGTGTATACACTAAAAACCAAATCGGTACCAGTGGTTCCCAACCTTTTCTACAGTATTCCTCCCCCCCTCCCATGCCACACTGATTGGAGACCACCCGTATACTGTGAACATATAATCGAGCAATGGAAAGGAATAGCTCAAGTTTTTGTTTCACTTATTTCATCATGTGACATTTCATGTTGCAAGTTTACTATAGTCTACAGATAAGCACCAAACAATATCTACTACCGATTGCATTGCTAAATTTCCCGCCTGCTCAATGCATTTAGTGAAAATAAAAATAGCCTTATTCATCATTATTCAGAAATCAAAAAATAAGTTGCTGAAACATCAGTGTTCACAAACCCATACTACTAGTGGATTCACTTATGGAACGATATTTTGCTACACCTGATAGTGTTTTCCTTATATACAAGAAAGATTTTATTACTCACAGTTTGTTCTTGCTTCTGAAGAATGCACTGCATCTTCAGCAGCTGGTAGAGAATGGTCTACTTCGGCACCAGCACTAGAGTTCGTAGAAGCACCATCACACGGTTTCGATTGTTCTTTTGAAGCTTCTTGAGGACTAGCTCTTTGGTTTTGCAATCCAACATCTCCTTGAGCGTCCTTCTCCTCGTCCATTTCTCCATCTTCGTCCGTGCCTTTAGCAGACTCAGAATCGTCGCCTATAATACAGATAATAGAAAATTCAGATCTTCAGATATTCCAACTTCAAACTCGTGACATCTTAAAATGTATGCTGCGCAAAAAGACAAACACTTTTTCAATTTTACCACAATTAAAAATGTACCAGTGGTAAAGCAACATGTTACCAACAACGCATAGAATGCCTAGCCTTTTTTGGCAATAAAATAACATCTTGAAAACAACTAATTTGGTTGGTTAAGGTTTGTATGGTTAACATTAACTCTAAGAAAAACAAACAATTTAAGCCTAAATTTAAACCTAGCATAAATTGTTGCTTAATGTAACTGTTGCAATATTAATTTCATAGATTGCCTAAACCAAACTTGTTCCATACATTGCCAGTAACATACAATAAAGAAATGAAAACTAGTCATTTATATCTAATAGTTACCGCAGCTGACAATAGCAAAACATGATCAAATGGTTTTAGTCGAACAGATTAAAATAATAAAAATAATGTGCGGAATCAAATACAGTGCAATCCAGTTATTGTGATCTTTTGAGACTAGTGCTTTATGATAACAATAACCGACTGATAACATTAATGTATAAAAAAACATTAAACAGTGGTTTGGGACTGACTGATTATGATAATAGCCAATTGATAACATTATCTGTGATTGTAATAACTGGATCCCACTGTATCAAAATTATTCACTATGTTGACGTGTTACTGCTATCATCTGCCCACAACAGTTATAGTGTAGCGATGTAGTAATGACCATTTAATATAGCGTTACACTCACTTAATAAGAGTAATTTTCAATGATTTATGAAGAAAAAAAATTATACCTGGCAGCAAATGTGTTTAAAAATTATTCACCCATACACATTCTACAGTTGTTTTCTCAGCTTGTTAAAAAGACTGGCAATTTAATGCCAAGTAAGCGCTGGGAGACAAAACGTGAAGGATACAAATTAGGTGCAAGACAAGTGTTCAGACTGAACCTGGAAACCAGATGTGCAACATGTCAATCAACATGTTAAGCAAAAACTAATGGAAAATAGTGCATGTAATGAGAATTCCTCCACTGTCTCTGTAATCAATACTTTCTCCTCAGATTGACTTCTCAAATTTTTACATGTCATAACTCTTGACATGAAATCTGAACTCAGGTCTTCAGATCAAGAACTTCAATGATAAATTGCCAATACAGATGGTCCTCAATATACATAAATCTGTACTGAAGAAACTAACATCTATACAATATAATACATAATTTACCATCCATTTGATTTAAAAAGTTCTGTATGGCAAAATGTTACTAGAGTTTAAGATAAGTAGTAGGTGCAGAACTACATCATTTATTTAACTAAATGAATGCTTGAAATAATGGTATTTCTTTATCATTCATTAATCCAACACATGTAAAAATTGACCTACCTAAAAGGTCGTGAAACACATTAATTACTTAAGTCAGGGATCTGAAACATCACCTCCACAATGCAATTTTTAGTTAGGTAGACAATTCAAGCAATTTGTGGACAACCGTGCTTTAGCTTCTCGCCAATCACTTTGCAATGATTGGACAAGAAGCCAACACCAGTTGTTCAAAAATTGTTTCAATTGCCAAACCAAAAATTGTCTGGCAGCCTTAAGGCCTCCTGAAACATGCAATTTTTGGTGTGGCAATTCGAGCTATTTGGGAACACCGGCTTCTTGACAACCATATTTCATTGGGTTGGGCAAGAAGCTAACATCACCGATGTCTACAAACTGCTCGACTTGTCACCCCCCAAGAACTGCATGTGTCAAGAGACCTTTTATGTTTTTAATGATTTTGTTTTTATTTTTATATTATAAAAAGGGAACACTAAATTCAAACCTGGTTTGATGATTGTATTTTATCGTATTTCAAACGAGATTATTTTTGTTCTTATATTATAAAAATGGGAACACTAAATTCAAGCCTGGTTTGACGATTGTATTTTATCATATCTCAACGAAACATTCCGATTCACTAACTGTACTTTCAAAATCAAATTTTCAACACAAATTATCACCCAGAGAAAAGAACGAAAACAGTAAGGAAAAAAGAAACCAACACTTTTACAGGTCTGCCACGATGAAAAATGTATCAGTTGCAAAGTAAAATTTGGTATGTACGGTAAGTATACTTGTCACCGAGAGAACGAATCGAGAATCATCACGTTTCCGCAACAATGCTTTACTTTATAGAGTTTACTCGCATCGTGGATAAAAGTGTGTGTGCAACCTCAATAAGTGTGGTCCTGATGTTCACCCAGCTCAGTTACAACCTGAAGCTTCAATGTCCAACGATTCACAGCATGGTGCCCCTTCACAAGATCATTTGTCAGGTGTCAGATTGAGAGGGTGAATTGCACACTCGACAGCAACTGGACACTGAAGTGTTGCTGCGCTGACAGGAAGTGCAAAAGGGGGCACACACATTGGAAAAGAAATCAAGGAAGTGGAAACTTAAACATGATGAAAATACATGACTGTTTCTTCTTTTTTTTACAGCTGTGATCTAACTTCAGAAAAACTTGCATCATCCCACAAGACTAAGTTACGTGGGCTCTAATATCGGAAACATGATATATAACTTTCAACACAACAGTAGTACCATTTCTAGAGTCAAACAGTTTGAATCATCCGAATGCACGAGATTAGGTTTTGTCAGGGACATCATTAGATTAGGTACTGGGACCCTGGGAGTACTGTGGGCATGAGCCACATTTGTACTAGGGATCGAGGTGAAATTATATATAGGGTAATATTATACATGCTTATTCTTTTTATCTTTAAAATTTAAATTAATATCCAAAATTCTAAGTGCTAAATTAATATTTTGCGTTATTAATTCAGTTGTGTGGAATAACGGCATAACTTAAAAAATGTAATTTTGAGGAAAAAAAGCAAAAACTTTTGGCGCCTTCAAATTTAAGATTAAAAAAAAATTCCTGTCAACTGTATATTTAGAAAAGGAAAATGAACAGGTTTTGAAAAAATTCGTTAACTTTAGTTGACAGACCTCAAGTTACGGGCTAATTTAAAAAATGCAATTACGCAGTTATTCCAAATACCGTGCTAATTTATCATATCGTGCATTTACGCTGTTATTCAAAAGATCAGTATTTTTTTCTATTGTTTTGGAAGGGAAGCAAGCTAGTGAAACAACCAGTGATGCGACAAAAAAAAAGATTCCAAAGATTCACAAAAATTTCCAAGTCACGTTCCATATTCTTGCTCCAAAAAAATCATATGCAACCCAATGTCTTTATGCTATAGACTGGTATAAAACGATTCAATATATGCATTATAAAGAATAAAAACCTATTTACCCGTTTTCCCACCCAGTTTAGAATAAACATAAAAGTAATTTATTACCTAGATTATTATGGTTACTTAGATCCCTCCCCACTGGATTTTTCTAATTTTCAATAATAAATCAGCATTTATTCGAATTTCTTTGTTTAATCAAATGTGGAATTTTCTTGAGAGAAAAACAAATTATAAATTTTAAATTCTAGACAAGAACACACGAGTGTTATTAAGAGAAAGATAACCAGAAATCCAGCTAACTTTCAACACTCGACTCATGTTGTTAAGGATGGAAGTTTCGTTTATCAAAAATGATGTATATGTATGTGGGAGACAAGAACTGGGCAGCTTGTACCAAGAAAGAGAGGGTGAGTGAATGAGGAGGAGGAGGTGGAGGTGGTGGGGGTCCATCAGCAACTCAATGACAGCTTGACTCAGTGGAGCATACCACACCAAGATTTATGATGGTGAAGTTATTATTAGAAACAGCATCCAATGTAAGCTCGTGGGGTCCCTTTCAAGTGACCATCACATATGACACAGAAAAAACATATGACAACATGAACAAGAGAAAGGACACACCATTCTGTTCAAGCATATCAACTAAACTTGGTTACAAACTGCACAATCAAAAGCAAATTATTCAGATTGAACAGACCAGACACCTGTTTGCTATTACGTTTCAAAATCTTTCGATGGGCAATAAGATTTTTATCTGCGATGAAAACGAGAGGCAATGTTAATTCGATTCTTTCGTTTATGTGAAAAATGAACAAATATGAAAATGTTTATTTTAAGTTTTTCAATATGGATGTTTACTTTAGGCTACTTGCAGGAAAATATAACAGTATAGTGTACAGCCAAAAGTAAATAAATATTATTTTTCATCATTATTTTCCCTATCAATATCCAGGTATCATTTCCAATGAACACCACAGTCCAATTGTCAATGTTGCTTAAAATATCAGTATTGAATTAAGTTAGACAAGCTGTGCTTCTTGTGGACTGGCCCAGTGGAACAGCATTATTATATTTGATGTATGTGGTAGGAAACAACAGAATTTTCACATTTTGCCATTTTTACAAAAGCATATAAAACTAACATGAAAGTAAAGCTTTGTTCCCAATCTCCATGTATTTCTAAAGAGTTTGAGATGTGCAATGTGTAGGTACTGAATGTGTCACTGTGAAGTTTAAGAACAGTTAAGCTCAACTGAAGGGCCCGGTGTAAAAGGGCGTAACATTTTTGTCAAAAAATGACCTAAAATCATTTTCGAATGTTAGGTGCGATTCTGCCTTCCTGATGCATACTTTGAGCAAAACAACAATGTGTGTAAAGATAATGGTACAAGTGTAAATAGCCCATAGACAGCAATGCAAGTTCGGATCTTTAAATGTGTTTTCCTCAAAATTGCAAAAAATGTTAAGACACGTTTACACGATGATAGTTTGGCAATATTTGCTGTCATGACAATGACACGCCACAATTATCTTCATGTCTAATGCCAACTTTAATATTTAATTTTGAATGTTTTCTACAATTAAAACATATTCCAATAAAATTTTGGATATTACTATATATATGAAGCCTCATTTATTTACACAAAGATAGTTGTCACTGTCATGACAGCACTATCGGCAATACTATCATCATGTAAAAACGACTTTACTTACACAACACCCTTTTACACCAGACCCTTCACTTAATAATACAGTACATACTAATACATAATTAATAGTATACTACTTTAATAGTAATAAAATTGAGTGGAAATAATATTCCAAAGCTATGCCCTCTTGTTTGTCATGCCTGTCTGTGTTTTGCCCTTGAGAAAGCCTTTCAAGAAAGAAAGCAAAACGTTGGATGTTTCATGTGTGAAATTGTACCTGGTCAGTAAAGGTAGGAAAACGATTTTACCCAATTTTTCTTTTTCAAAATGTTATCCAGAGAGGTAGGTATTTGATTCTTACAAGAGCACTGACTGGTCGTGCGGCTGTGTCATTTGGCCCTCAGACTTTATTAAATCGGAAAGTACAAGAATGATGATGAGGCGAGGATGAAGATGATGAAATAAAGTTTTATGAAACAGGAGAAACCCGAGGAACCTGCCCCCCCCATGGTGACAGACCCCAAACTGTTATTCAGTGTATAAGGTTTGAAATTTAATACACAAGTAAGAACTGCTTTAAGATACTAATTATCAAAAAATGCTACTCCAAATTTGATATAAAAGTCAAAAACCAATGCATTTTCGGTAATTTTTAGTTAAAAGTGAATGTCGCTTTTGCGCTAGTGGCATAGGTTACATGTCAGGTTAAATAAAATAAACAAAAATGAATTAATTGTAGTAATTTTCACCTAACCTACCCTGGTATCTATACCCATGTCCCATAGACACTAGGTGAGGTCAGTTAAAAGCAATCAGCACCCCATGCAAACATGACCATGCCATTAGACTGTCGAACAAGCAGATTTTCTTTTGAATTAAAAGTAACGAATTTCTTTTACTGTATAATCACCAAATATCACAAATTAAATACTAAACTTAAAAAAAAATTAAGTCTGATATTAAATCTCCTTTATCATACATGTTGTAACCACGTAACTTCTCTTTGTAGCTTTTTGTTTAGAAAATAACGTATTCCGCAAGTTAGTTTAATAAGTGAAACATCGATTTAATAGAAAGATTTATCAAGTCACTGATTTTTGAAGAGATTCATAAAATAAAATAAAATAACCTTAAAAATAAATAGTAAATTGAATAGCAATGCAAATGACACTTACCACCACTACTATAAGAATTCTGACTATCGTCAGGTCTGTTTTGAGTGTCAGTTACATCATCAGAGCCGGTTGAAGGCTGCGGAACGATTTGCTGTTGTTCAGGAAGTCGAGGAGCAGTGGACCGCTGCTTCCTAGCAGGATTCCAGTAGAAACAGTAACAGCACCTGAAAGCTTGAAAAGAAATTTTTGTTCAGTGGACGATTAAAACAGACCATCAACACCGACTCATCCAAAATTCTGCGTATTCCAACAATACTTTGAAGGCAACACTATGTTACAAGTAATTGAAGAGTTGAGGGAAAAAACACCGTAAATCAATTTACATTGTTATTCCTAAAAATGCATATATTGAATCATTTTACACTAGTCTAGAGCATAGAAACATTGGGTTACATATAATTTGCACTTTTTTGGAGCAAGAATGTAAAACGCATATTGAATATTGTAATCGCAAGAATATTGTAATCTTAAAATTTTTTTGTCGTTTCTTTCTTTGGTAGCTTCACTTCCTCATTGTTTCCTGTCCGAATCAATGGAAAAAAAATACTGATCTTTAGAAAAACGACAAATGTAATTTATAAATTAGCACAACATTGGAATATTGGCATAATTGCATTTTTAAATAAAGTTAACAGGTTTTTTGCAAAACTTGTTCCTTCTATAAATATACAGGAATTTATTTTTTAATCTTAAGATTGAGGAAGACAAATCTTAAAATTTGTCCTTTTTCTCAAAACTACATTTTTTGAGTTACGTCGTTATTCCACCCAACTCCTCGATTCCAAGTTGAATTTGGGCACTACGGCAAGAACTTATTTTATAAGAACATCATCTGAATCTCAATCTTGCTTGAAATAGATACAGCATGAGCCCAGGGCCGGATTTATTAGTTTCCGCCCGTAGGCTCACACTGGATTTCGTAATGTCTCTTTCGTTTCCTCTAGTTTTTGTAATTTCATACAACATACTTAAGAAAATACTCAACTTTAAAACTGCATACTACAGCTGATCATTTTTAATCACATATTTTCGTATTTGCTACGATATTTCTTCAATTACTGTATTTAGTTCGCCTCATAAAAACAATAAAATACAAGCCTCGTAAAAACTAGGCCAATTAGCAATAAAAAACTAGCAATTAGTAACATGTGGTTAAGATTGTATCCACTATCCACAGTAAATTAAGATTGAATCTTACTAGCAAAATTAGTAACATGTGTAAAAATATCTCCCCATTGTAAAAAAATAAAATGAAGATAAGAAGAAATCTACAGAAGAAATCTAACAAAAGATTAGCTGGAAATTTGAAATGATGATTAAAATGATTACCTATAAATTCAAATTCTTCCTTTAAAGCCATTCCATTGTGGGACTGACATTGTCTGCAAATTAAAGCGTATCTCGTTGAGGGTCCATCACCAACCAAATATTCCACCAATCGATCTACGAAATTCCGGTCTCTTGGCAAGACTGGTCGAGGCATTGGTGGACCTGGCGGCCCTGCAAAAGACATTAACTTTATTACAAATCAATCAAAATGTTTATGTTATAATGCTGTACAAGTGTCGAAAATCATTCTTCATTGGGACGAAAGCAATACAAGCCAATTAATTTGTTCCGATTGAAGGCACATGTGCTTTTCAGATTGAGTTCTTTCATTATTCAAAAATATTTAAAACGATGCTCATTCTCAAATAACAGGATGAAACAGTAATTCAAGTTAGCGGAACAATGCTGGTGAGTAATGGATCAACCATATCACATAAAAATTATATTATAAAGAATATTCCGTATTTTTGCGAATATAAGACGTGACTTTTAGAGATTTCAGTAAAAAAATGAATTATATAGGATGCAGCCGATTATAAGACGCACACATGAGATACACCTAAGAAATAGCTTACTGAACAATGAAACTTAAGCTGTGAATGGCTCTAATGTAGCCTAATATAAAAACACCTGAGGACCCCAAATAACGCACTCATTCATATATTTTTTTATATTCTACTGGCAATATAATAAATAATTTTTTATTGTACCTAGTTGTTTATCTAACATTAGTATTTTGCTAAGTTGATAGTTGTTGATATTATTGTTACATTTTGAGTACCACTGAACTATGCCGTTGAAAATTGCTTTTTTACACTAAAAATAAGTTAATGGCAAAATCGTTATTAATTAACAGCAGCATGTTAAGTGTCCGCTAGTGAATTTATATAAGACGCAGCTAGAGAGCATCTTGTATAAAATCTGTATAAAATGTGTTTTATATTTGCGAAAATACGATACATATCAAGTAACATCTGAAAGTGAAAATGGATGAACCTGCCAAATCTTCCCTCTTGTGTCTACCTATCTTACAAGTAAGTCTTGATAACTGCAGCATATTTGAAAAACATAACCCCAGCAGCTGAGGGGTTATTGTACTTTGCTGTTGATTCCATCGAAAAGCACAATGAAAACCCATGTACTTTTCAGTGTTACAAAAGTTCGGAAAATCAAAACAATAAAATCAGCATGCATTAATTTCATAACCAAAAACCAAACTTGGGATTCTCTAGCTGTGACATTTCCAAATGCTTGAAACACTATTGAAACATAATACTTACGTAAGCCTTGTATATTTGGGGGAACGGTACGCGGCATTGTCCCTGGAGGAAATCCATAAGGCGGCGGCATTCCTTGACCTCTGGTACCTACTGGCGTTTGTGGACTACCGCTTGTCTTACCACCTGTCATCGCAACAGGTCTGCGGCGGAGTTCTGGGAGACCAAACAAGTTACGCATTTCAAAAAAACCCACCTCAAACGTTAGCTCACACATGCAGCTGACAAATTATAAGTGTGCAAAAAAAATATGAGATACTTGAACACAACAGAGGTTGCAAAACATTTACAACACACACTATAAAAATTAAAATTAAATGAAAAAAAAACATGATGCACAAGTAGCGTTTGATCCAAACTGGTTGTTACTATAACATCATGAAAAATTAAGACAAAAACACTCACCAGTTCCAGGTGTTTGCTGTAGAACGTCTTCCTTTTCTTGCTGGAATTATAGAATATACAGAGATGAGAAAATGAACAGCTAGAGAGAAACAAAAGCATTTTAATACTCTCGCAAAATCATTGAAAATACCGATTTTTTCCGCAATTGGTCAGGGTCATATTTTTCTAACAGTTCCCTAGCCACAAGATATGTTTCAGTTTCCATCACTTCATCCAGAATTTTCCTTTTTTGCCGTAGCAAGTCTGTTAGCTTTGTATCATTGTTCCGTAGTTTACGCTGATAATACCAGCGAATAAATTCCTTCAAAATGTACACTCTAAAAAAATATTAATAAAATCCTTCAAAACATATTCATGAAATTTCTACATTTGATATATACTATTTTACAAGTTCAGTTGTTTCTCCCATAACATGTTCAGTTTGAGAGAAGAAAATGTTTAAGATAGTGCATGTGAACATCATTTAGTAAATAGGAATCCATGTATGCAAAAAAAGTGTTTAGTCTAGTGTTAACTTTGAGAAAAAAGCTGCCATTTCCATAAATGATAGCCTGCTCGATTCACAAATTATGTTTACACATTTACTACAGTCAACTCTCTTTAAACTGTCTTCATACAGACCACAACTCCCACTTTTCACCTGTATTCTTAAACATTTCACAGATACCACTGTTCATGCACAAGTATACATGAACAGTGGGGGAACACTGTTTATGTCTACAAAGTGTACTTCCAGTGTTCATTTTAGAGTATGCGGACTTGCATAGTTCAAAATGTATTGACTGCACTTTGCATTTTATACAAACATCAGTCACAAATGTCTTCAACTGACAATATATTTTTTAAGCAATAAAATTCTGGGAATCATTGTCAGTAACCATACATGGATGTGTTCACACACTATTATGTCACAGAGTGAAACTTTACATTATGTCAGAGAGCAACTTTAACTTGAACAGATACGTAGATTAAACTTTAATAGTTTTACACTTGAATGTGGTTAAAAGTCACAAGTATAAAATATTTGTGTGTGCATTTACAACACACTATAAAAAATTTCAAAAATAAGGTACTTGTGTATTAACCAACAGCCACCAGTATGAAGGCGCTACATGTCTATAGTTTAAGCCAGTTAAAACATACAAAATTGTATTATTTTTAGGATTGATAAAATTGGTTTTTTTAACCTTTTTTTTAGCCATAGACACCAATTTACTGTTAGCTAAAAGAACACCACCACCAAAACGCTTCCCATTAGTGGCTGTAGGTTAATACACAAATGCCAATAAACTGACACAAACTACTTACACAATAGGAAAGAGCAAGAGTGGTAATCCATAAGTTATCCTTTGTTTTGTATCCTCCGGAAAGTAGTAAAAGTAAAAAGCTAGAGAGGCGCATATGTAGAGGACCACGGAGTATGCTATAAGTGCACCTACGAAACGCTTTTGACGTTGCTCAGTGTGGATACGAAATTCATGGATGGATTTAATTTGCTAAAAATAAATGAATGAAAAACAACGAATTATTAGCATATTCACTCTTTAATAATAATGGAAAATTTTGTCAATCCAAATTTACCTTTTCAATCGCCTCAAGTTGTTCTTTTGTACTTTTTTTGCGCTGTAAAGAAAAAAGAATGAAACTATATATATGTGCACAGTCTATTTAAGAAATCGAGTCAAGGATACGGAACAAACTTATGTGAATTTTCAAAAATAAACATTATTCCAGTTTCTAGACAGTTCAGCGAATGCCAACTCAAGTTTTAGACGTTTCATAAAAGAAAAACAAATTTCACACAATCCAAACAAGTTCACATGATATCCATTTTCTTTAACAAATGCCAAACGTATCCAGTAAATACACAACAAATTAACACAAAATTCAAACATTTTCTAACAATTTACCATCGACTTAATGATTGGAGGAGCAATATCCACTGAAAAGGAAATGCAAACTGAAATAACCTGCACTGTACCATAAACCTAATTTCAAAACGTCAAAATAAAAAAACAAAAATCCCCATACCTTACTGACAAAGTGCACATGTCAAACAAACTCCCATTTTGACGTTTTGCCTTCATTTTGAAAAACAATTTTTATGGGACGAAAGCCTCCTTATTTTATGTTTTATAATCTACACTCTATACTTTAAACCATACACTATAATATATACTGTACATAGCATATTAAATCCTATTAATCGGAATGAGACAGTATGCAAGTGATGAATGATATGATTGTTCTTTGCAGTAATTGGTATGTCATCAGCTGTATTTCATACATCAAGATACCTTACCTAATATGATGCTAATTTGTGAATATGATGTCAATGTGAAAATGTTATCGCACACCTACGTGTTACTGTCATTATAGCAGTGAAATATAATATATGGGTGGAACTTCTATATTCGTCTTAATCAATTCCAGAAGAACTGACGAATATAGAATTAATTACAAATACTTTGTAAATCCACACCAGTAATGTTGCCCTAGCCTTACTGTTAGCAATCCACATCATATTTAGTTTTGTTTCTTTTAATATTTAATGATATTGATCTTGAAAACTTGCCTTTTTGTGACCAAAATTGGATTTTTGAACGGCAGTATTTTGCCATAAAAAATAATTTGACTAACAATGAATTTGACGAATTTACGGGTTGACAAATATAGTTTCCATTGTACTTATATACCAAGGTCTGCTTAATCTGCAAAATGTTTTCCAATTAGTGGATTCCAAATTTATTATTTTGTAAGAATGAAACGATGAAATTAATAGAGCATTACAACACAGAAAAATTCACTTGTCACATTTTTTTTCTCAATATTATACCTCAACTACAAGAATTTCATGTTGAATTTATCAAAATAAAAAATAATATAATTATTAAAAGTAAAAATGATGAAATATAGAGACAAAAGTTTGCAATTGAACGTCATTGTACACAACACTTTATTGCTTAATGTAAAACAAGGAACTATTTATCATTCAACTTTTTAACGACGTGTACGCCTACCATAAAAAAAAATAACACAATACCATTAAACATGAAGAGAAAAAAACTGAAATATAATCCAATCCAAAAACAGCCATTTATAAACACTAAAAAACACTTACTGTGGTGATATAACATCCTAATAATAAAATGTATACACCCAAAATGAACCAAATTGAAAAAATGCCAAGGCAACAAGTAGAGCTTATTGTACGCTGGTATCTCGTCCATATACAAAACCACTTTATCGTTTTACACACCAATTTTAACCCAATACAATATGGTACATTCTTCCATTTGTCTTACCCTAAATCGTGATATTAGAAGCCCCATCTTCTACAAAACAACAGCACCAAATTTTGCTTATTTCTACCTAATCGTCCTCGTCATTTCATTCTTATCCACCATGTTGGTCCCGCTCTCGGAGAACGATTGCGATTGGCGGAGAAAAGTGGATGCTGGTAAAAGGCGAAGATGCAAATTGGTGAGAAAACGGAAAAGGTCGGCATGGGTGCCGGGAAAATAATTAAGCTAGCTCAAAATACTAATATTCCTCTTCGGCAATAATTAATCATGTTAATTAATTGATTTTCTTAAGAGCAGTCTCAGTCGAGAATTAATTAAGTCGCGTTTAAAGCGGATCTTGTTAATAAAGTTTTCAAGCATCTTGACAATTTAGATGAGTTTTTTTTTGTTTTTTTTATTTTCAAAAATGTCAACAAAAAAAAAGTTTGTCAAAAGTGATAAATTTATACGAAAACAGAACGTGAAAATAGTTACTATGTAATAGTGCTGTAATTATCACTTCATTTGATTACTGCTGAGTCATGTTTCTATGGATATTGTCAATATAAAACTTTTTTATTAAGATTCCCAATCCATATCAGAGATTATCTAATTCGCACTTGTTTGAGTTTTGATATAGCTATAGTAATTAATTATTTATTTATTGATAACTACCTAGAGTAAGTAATTACTAGAATTTCGTGTGTGTTTTAATCACGTAGTATTGTAAAAAAGGTAAAATATTTATTTTTATTATTATAATTTTAATTATAAAAAAAACTTTGTAAACTTCTTATATGTTGTTTCTAAGCTTACTCCAGTGCTAATGTAATGATCCGATCATATGCTATATATAAAGCTAATACAAAGCAAATATATGAAGTGAAACAGAACTATAAACAAGTACATTAAAATACTTTTTAAGAAAATGTT
>JAQIWH010004298.1:0-17387 GCA_034695005.1 Cryptops parisi | reverse complement strand
GGGAACTGTCTATAACTGTGCACCTTGTCAGTAGGTAAAAGAATTTATTATTTTTTATTTTCTTTTATGTTTTTTAACATTTTAAGTAATTAAGCATGATCTTACCATTTCAGGAACTTGGGAAAAAATACCAGGTTGCTTCAAGCAGTTCCTATGGCTGCTGGTTCCAGGGTTTGAGATCATTGCACTTGGGTCTGCTTGTACGATGGAAGACGTTGCAGCAAGTGTTACAGGGTTCAGAGATTATAACCAAGTTTACCGGTAACTGTCAACACTGTGACATCATTCAGCAACCCGTTATCTTCAGTGCAGGCGTAGGCGTTGATGTGTTGTGACATTCGACACTTCCCAGTAGGCCTACATCCAGCACTTGACAGTCGACACATCCATGCCATGGCACTCCGAGGAGCAACAGCTTCTTTATATCGAGAAAGCCGGCAACTAGGCAACACTCCTTCCTACTACAGACAATCGCGGTACATCTTCTAGCTTGTTTACAAATGGCGGTCGTTTCATGTTTTACCCCGAATTGGCTAATGACGTTATCGCAATATCCGGGAACTAGGCGTGCACTTGCGTTAGAATCTAACACTTATTTAAGCCATGACCGAAACAGAAACATCAGTTTCCTAACAAATTAAAATACCCAACCCAAAGATCTCTGACCCAACCTCACTAAAATATTATACATAATCGGGGAGGTTGAAATGCACCGAATGCAATCCTGCCGAAAATTGTTTTTTTGCTGCTGAAAAAATAGGTAATTTCATGAAAATTACTAATTTTTTTTATAAAAAGTAAGAATGTATAGGGGTTACAAATGTTTACTACTCTCATTAGTCTCTTTATTTGAAATTAAAGAACCAAAATCGTTTAAACTTAGGAATTCTTCACACACACACACTTAAGTCTAATTAAAAAATATGACTTATTAATGGCATAATATTTCACATGCAAACCATGATAATATTATCAAGAGTAAATACCATTCATTTTCCAATGTGTAAGTAAAAAAAAAAAACTTTATATACAGTTTTATAAGTCGTTACAATGTCGATTCGGCAGTGATCCAGTCTGCGCTTTTCCAGCGACCCGCCACAATATAGGTGAAGGGTAGCACTTTTTGTCTACATTGAAAATAACCATTAGCTACATCCAATTTACTTAAAAAATGTCAGTACAGTAGTAGGAAACAAAACTTTTCTTATGGCCAGCAACTTCACCCGAATACTCCAATCAGCTTGGTATAAAATGCAATAAATAAAAAATTTCTCATTTCAATGCAATTAGTTCCTTTCTTGAACCTCGAATTTGTTGACCCATTAGTCAATACATTAATGCCATGGCTAGCACTAAGAAACTTTACTAATAAATGGAGAACGTGTCACACCAAGTGTCTTTACCAGGCATACACAACATACCCCTAGTTTGTGTCAAGTAGTGCAACTATATTTTAGTGCAACTACAAGTATATCCAACAAATGCCAAAAAATAATGGATATTAAGTTTACATTAGCCTATTCAGCCAGTTATCCTTGGTGCTCTTTGATCCATTTCACTTAAAAAGTTGTGCAGCTCTGGTCTAAAAAAAACCCATCAACTATAGACCATATAGTCAACTCAAGATTGGATTGATTAACAAATAAAAAAATCATTGTACATTGTGAAGTCACTTTTATTTCGTTAAAACAGAATCACAGCTTCACACCTGAGCTTCCTCCTTCATTTTGTCCTTTTTCAGTGGACCCTGCAACAAGAAAACAATCATTGAGTATAAAAACTAAGAAACTGGTGCAAAATGTTCCAGGTTCCAATTCAGAAGGAAGGCAGTAGTTTTTCAACATTGTTATCTGAGCAAACATTCATCACTACAGCAAAAAAAAAAACGAGCACATGCACAACAGTCAAATATCTCACCATGAACAACTGCTTCTCATTATGAGTCTGGAAGCGACCATGGCCAAACTTGGATGAAGTGTCGATGAACTTCAAGTCGATCTTCTCCAAAGCAGCACGCTTGGTGTGGACCAACAAGGACTATGAAAACGTTAAAAAAAATTATAAATTAACAAAATCTTAATTAAAAAATAAGATTTTAATAATTAAAATACAAATGGTGGAACCTCAAGCCTATCATATAAACATCAAAAGTGTCAGACAATTTCGTTTTGGCTCTCGATATATTTTCATCATTGGTTCAGTATTATAACACTACTTTCAAGTTAAATCAAAATCTACCTTTCTAAGAGTGATGTTCCTCTTCCTGGGACCCATGACACAGCCCTTCACCATAATGTAATCGCAGTTTACTTCACCATAATGAGGGAAACCACCCTAACAAGGAAAAAAAAAAATAAATGATCAGTGTCATTGTCAAATATTTCACTATGTTAACAACAGAAAAATAACGACTTCTTACCATTGGAGTGATGGTCTTCTCAGTAGTATCGTACTCCGTGGAAGCGTTGTTCTTGACAACCTTTCCATCCTTGGTGTGGATGCCTTGGCCAATGCGGTAGATCTTCTTGTTGATCTCCGTACGATGGTGGTAACCTTTCTGACCAGCTCGGGCTACAGTGAACTGCACACGGCTGGGATGCCAAGCTCCGATACAGGCAACTTTCCGCAAACCCTTGTGGGTCTTGCGAGGTAACTTCTTGGTGTGCCAACGAGACGTCACACCTGCAACGAGCAAACACTTGCTATTTAAAAAAAAAGCTGCGAATCCACTACCAACGGTCACCAGCGTGGTGTTTTAATTCAGAAGGAAGGCAGTAGTTTATGATATTCAACATGGGTCATCTGAGGCCTACATTCATCACGACAGCAACAAAAAAAATTTTTTTGTTTCAAGTCATGAAACGATTTCTCACCTTTGTATCCTTTACCCTTGGTGACACCAATGACATCGATCACTTCGTCTTGGCTGAACACGCTGCTGATGGGAATTGCTTTCTCAAACTGCTGACGAGCCCAGTCCACCTTTTGTGGCACGGTTCCTCCGTTCACTTGGATCTCCATGATGTGAGCCTTCTTCTGGCGCTTACGCAGAAGTTTCATCTAAAAGCAAAAGTTTAGCGTAAAAACACCATAATGGCCATTGGTCACATTTGACTTTCCTCCAATTGCCTTCAACAAATTTACTTCCCCAACTTGCATTTTTGAGATCTTCCATTCGAAATTATTAAGACACATGATTGAGATAAGTCATGTGTGCCGGTGCCCCCCCCCCCTTTAAAACAACCAAAATTAAATAAATTATAGTAGTATATATACCTGAGTGTGAGCGATGACACGGATCACCGAACAGTAGCGTTTCATCTTCTTCAAATCCTTTTCGATCTCTTTCTTGCCAAGATCGTCCTGCCATTTCTTGGAGTACTTGCCGAAAGCCTTCTTTCTACTCTTGTACCTGTGTCAAGTTGCAGGCAACAAAAGAAAAATAGCGGGTGGACATGTAGTTTAAGCCTCATCGTATTGAGCGGAGACTTTAAATCCTAGCCACCAACAGGGCTCATCAAGAAACTTGAGAGGAGCCCATTCTGCTCGATTAGACAAAGTGATTGGAGAAAGACAATACAATTCCATAGTAGTAGAAACATTGGCATCAGTCCGCCCTAGTAATTCACTTCACAAGTAATCTGAATACTAGATTCATCACTTGCCAAATGTTTCAACCAAACAAAATCAACCCCCCCAAAAAATGTTATAAAGTATTGTAACAGCCTTACCAGTTCTTATAGAAGCGACGGCGACACTCCTCATTGAGATGCTCGGCCCAAACAGTCTTCAACACACGGAGACCATGTGGGGTGTCGATGTAGCCGACAACGCCGACGATCATCATGGGTGGAGTTTCCAAGATGGTGACAGCTTCGACCACTTCTTTCTTATTGACCTCTGAAAAATTATTAAATTGGGCATTATAGACCAATGTTCGCAGGAAACAAAATCAGTGAAACAGTAATTCACTCTACATACTTGATCCAGGTCTGTCCACTTCTCTAACGACATGGGTCATTCCTGCCTTGTAACTCAAGAACGAAGTAAGATGAACAGGCTTCGAGGGGTCGTCTTTGGGGAAGGCCTTGACCTTACCACGATGACGACTACTTCTCTTCTTGGGGTAGAATCCCATAGACCCATGACGTGGTGCAGAAAACTTACGATGCGACTATTGGAACAAAGAAAAAATAAGTTTAAAACACGTTCAATTTGACCATTGTTTTATGTTGGATTCAACCCAAGGACTAAACCATTATCCAACAATTCATTGCCCCCCCCCCCCCATTCATTTGATTTTAATCACATGCAAACAAAAGCAGAGCAAATTATAAATATATAAAAAATAAAAAATCGATATTTTCTTTTGCTATTACTGAGTAAAGAAAAACGCAATTTAATATCACCATTTCCAAAATTCATCTAGTGAAATGGATACCCTAAATTTAACTAAATAGCAGATTATAAGTTATAAGTGAAAAATGCCCATCTAAGAAATTTTTCAATAGCACTAATGAAACAACGAGTAAATTTTGCACCCTATGCTATTATCACCTAAAAAGGTAATCAGCACATTTAATTGCCAATCATGTGCCAACAAAAGCAGGATAATGGAAAATCTTCACACTATTACTACATAAAGAGCGAATCCGTCTTTATTAAAGACGGATGCAATTTAATCAGAATTATGATCAACTATTTCACTATATAACAAACATATATTAAGCGCAACTGAAATAGCACTATTTATTTTAAGTCGTAGATTACAACTACTGATGTACAAAGAATTCACCAAGAGAACAAAGGTGAAGCCTTACAAGTACACTGCCACGTGGTTCAATTTAACTGCAATTTTGCAGCTTTTATAGACTCATTTAATTGAATACATTTAGTAGATACAATTTCACAGCAATACATCAACTATCTCAAAGCATGACTATTATTTTTAATTTCTTTTTAAATTCGCATCGCCAAGCTAACTCACATCAACCATAAGATACCACTCAAAAGTTAATCAATTTTAGCCATCAACCAATAGTTTCACATTAATCTTAACTAATATGAGCCATATTACCAAGATCCAATGATACTTTTCCCGATTTAAAGCACTGTATACAATTTCGATAAGTTTTCAAGTACAACGTGGCTAGGCTATCCAACACCATCAAACCCTAATTTTCATTTCAGAACAAAACTATCAAATCGAGGAATGAATTCAAGAAAATATTTGTAAAGCTCCATCTCAGATACATTGCAAACCAGCATAACATATTTTAACCATCTGATGGTTAACATTGAACAAGTTAACAACCAGATAAAAATTTGCAGTCTAACTTACCATTTCTTCGTCTGTGGAGCCCCGTCGTCAAGATGGAGAACGCGAAATGAAGGAAAGAAAGACCGGCGGACCGATAAATAGGAAGTCGTCACAAAAGAACCGGAAATGGGTTGTTTTACAACCAGAACTATTTTTCTTTACATAACTTAAAAAGTAACTTATTATAAAAACACTTTGGAATCGTTATTTCAGATACTGGTCATTGGTATTAGACTTATAAATAGTTATTATTTTGTTTAAACAAATCAATACTAGTTAATTCTGCGTCAATGTTGTTTTCAGGTTGTGGCTGAAACATCAATTTGATACCTGATCAAAAGATGGATCCGAGCGGCGCTAGAAATATTATTGATAAATTTTGGTACAGTGTTTTTAATGTGATAGACAAACCAGTGACTTGGTTTCGAGGTATATGACTTAATTATAAGCTAATTGAAATGTTTTTAATTATTATTAAGTTGTGGCGTATATTAAATTACTAATAAATGTTCGAAATTGGCCTTGCTATCCTAGCGTTAAGGACTTGCAAACTCTTAATATGAACTCGTGTGTACATAATCTATCCTATAATTTTATATAACCAGTAAGATTTGAAATAAACAAAACTCTTTACATAACTGACTGGATCAGTTAATGTGAGAGGTTTCTTCTTCTTGTTTGCAAACTTCAGTAAACAAATAGATTGAGTGTACTTAACTAGCTTGAAGTCCAAAATTTTATTCACTTGGTCGAAACGTTATTCTTGCTCTATAATATACTATAACTAACTATGCAACTTAGCAGTTAAGAGGAAATTAACAACACTATAGCATACAATCATCCAATTAGCGTTGTCAATTTGTTCTTAACTGCTAAGCGGGGAATTACTGTATTACTTGATGTAGAACTCACCATTGAAATCGGTTGATCACAGTTGCATATCTATAATAATCCTAATTTTTTAACTATTGCAGAAACCATCGTAGAACCAGGAAGACCCAAATATTACTATTATCATCGCAAGTTCCGTCGTGTGCCTACCATTGACCAATGTGAGATAAATGATATAGTTTGTTTCGTTGAAGCTGAAGAACAGTACAAACGAGACAAGTAAGAAGGACACTTGTTACTTGTAATTATTCGTTGTCCACAACACACATGGATTGTATCAAATTTAGTTTGCAGCTCAGTACACTGCAGAGTTAGAAAATTCTCATAAAATTAAAATAAATTTCCATGATTATTAAACTCCCATTTTTAAATAGTCAGTATATCAGCGGTTCTCAAACTGGGTGCCGCGGCACCCTTGGGAGATGCCAAGTTTTTTCTGAGGGGCTCAGCTGTAATTATAACTTATTAAGATAATATATTCTGAATATCCATTTTAATGATTTCTACACCCTATTAAAATGGACTTTTATGCAAATTTTTCAACTCGAAAAACGGCTGCAGTATACTAACACAATCACACCTTATTCTTTTTTAAATCAAACAAAATACTGTTTTAATTTTAGGATGGTTGACACCGAGATTCTAGCAATCGTACGTCAGCGCCAGATGGACTGCGTTCTGTACGAACGTCCGGACCATAAAGAAAAATGCAAAAAGCTGGTCGAGGATTACAACATGGCTGCACTCAATTGGTTCATAAAATGTAAGCTAATCTTTCTATCCTTACCCTTTTTGTTGTTTATTGGATTTCCTTCATCCCAACTCTGGATTTGTTCGTCACCAGATGGGGACATGGGAGTGACAGGGAACGTCGTTCATGCGTTCATGAAGCAGAAGCATCGTATGGTCTGGGAACGTCGTCACCCTGATAGAGAACCACCTAATTTCGATCATGTTATTACTTGGGTTTAAACAGATAACGTGCAACTTGTAGATAAAACTAAACAAAGAAAAAACAACTGTATAAATGAGGCTTGAAAGTAGTTAGTCCCATATTAAAAGAATTTGTAAGAATCGGTGATGGTGTTAACCGTCACTTTTTGTGAATATTCTAGGTTAATAAATGTTGAATCTTAGCCATGTTTTTTAGTTCTGAAATTTCATAAACATTGCATAAATGTTTTAGTTTCCAAAATTTAAGAAAACAAAAATTGACTAATAAAATGCATTAAATTAGTTGTTAACATAAATAATAATAATAATAGGAAGCACTGCAATTGAACTTTTGTAGCATTGCTATCATAATCCCTTGTTTTAATGACAATGAAATAGCCGCTCCAACTCTACAGTATTGGAACAGTTGTATGACAAAATAGGGTTTCATGGTCTACATTTTCCATTCGATGATTACATTTTTCCAATTGGACCGATCTCCTGGATACCAAAAGTCACCACCTATCAGTCCATCAAACAACAAAACTTCTTTGTTTGAAAATTTCCTAAATGATCGATTCTCAAGAGTGATCTTGCATAAAGAATTACCAACGACTTGTGTATAAAATAAACTTAGCACTGAAAATCATCGCCTGTATCGATAACGTTTGAAATGAAACCATAACTGAAAAATGTTATTGTGGAACTGGCACCGGAATCCTCTTTTGTACGAATACTCCCACTCGCGGTTCACAATTTTGAAGGCAATGTCCTCGTACGGAGGTCCAGCGTGAAACCGGAGAATGGCAAAATCTTTGTTGTCGTCGCACGGCGTTAGGGTGTACTCGGGAGTGATGCTTTTGTTGATCAAGTCCGGATAGAAGATGTTGAACTTGTAACCCTGTACAATCTTCGGTGGCGGATTGTCCATGTCATAATGAGTCTGGTTGTATTTGTTCCATTCGAAGCCTGTGTGGACACGGTTGAAATAGCGAGGCTTTCTTGGTCGGTACTTGTCGGACCAGAGGTACGTCTTCTGATCCAGCGCAGCTTCGACGCTGAAAACGGCTTCGTCGTCCGACATCCCCTTTTGTGCCTCTCGCTCACAAGCGCGTTCCTCGGTGGTCAGCGCACTTTGAACAGCTCCCGTCCCAACAAGTTGGCGGCGAGCAAAGTCTAAACAGCGTTTGTCATCTTCGGGATCGATCAGCAACGTTCCGGGTTCCAGCATTTCCTGCGTCAGATGACGTGGGCTGTAGCCTCCGGATTGGTACTCAGCGATGCTGGCTTCTAACAGGTCAGCTTCGTTGACAGTCATCTCCTCCTTTTCAGGGTCTTCGCTGCTTTTCTTGGGCATTTCATCTGGTATCGTGACCGCCGCTGACGAAAATTTAGATTGCAGGTGCATGTTATTAGTTCTTGATTCCAAAGAAGTCAGCTCGCTGCCACTTGTTGAGGCGGCTGGAAACAGCGGTTCGTTCTCGACACCCTGTTCCTGTTTCAATTGGAACAGTTTGCGACGCAGATTATCTTGATGTCTGTCTCTCAACCTGGCTCGAGCCATGTGGGCTTTGAGTTGCGACAATAGCGATTCCCAGTAGCCGATGTCGACACCTTCCTCGCCACTGTGGATTTTTTTCATGATCTGGTCGTACAAGGCAATCAACTGGGAATGACTTTTCCCTTTGAAGATGGCAGTGACGTCGTTACTCACCGACGAATGGATCCCCTCTCGTCGATCCCCGTAGTGTTCCCTCGAGGTGCGATCCATCTTGCGCAACTTGTTCAACTCATCTTCGACAATGACCGTGATGTCGTTCCAATAATCCAGGTTCTTCCCATGTTCGAGCTCCATGTACACCTTGATGTCCTCCAACAAGTCTTCCAAATCTTGGATCGTCAGACCGTTCAAATACATGTACGGCTCGTGCATCTCGACAGACAGGTCCTCGTCTTCCGTGCTGATGTACTTGGCAAGAAGATCGATGGGCTTGGCTCGGCTATCTTGGATGCGAATCTTTGATCTCAACCTTGCTTGGCGAAGATGAAACGTGTCTTCCTGCTTCTCCCACTCTTTGAACTGCGCCGCCTCTTTCAACCGTTGCAGCTGCTGGAGCTCGTCGTCTCGTCGTGCCCGTTCTTGTTCTCGCTCCAATCGCCTCTTTTTCACTTTCTCCAGTTCGACCCGGTTTTCTTCCTGCTTCAGTTTGTTGCGATACTCGAGCTCTTCCGAGTTGATGCTGGTCAAGCCTTCCTTCTCGAGCTTCTTGCTCCACACGAAGGTCTCCAGCAGGTTAGCGTCACCAAATGGGTTGTCCGTATTGGTGTAATGGATGTAGTCCTTGTCCCACCCCATTCGTTCTTTACGCTTTCTCTCCTTCGCTTCCTTTTTCAACAATCGCCGTAACCGTTTCTCCTCGGGGGTTTCCAACGCCTTCAACAGTTCCTTTTGTCGTTGCACCTCAGTCATTTTGATTTATGAAGGATGAGTTCAATAAAACAAATAGCACACCTCACCTGTAATAATTAAAAGCAGAATTAAGCAACCACTTTCAACCTTCAACACAAAGCCTACTGTACTGTATCGATACTGTCATGCGTTTATATAGACATCAAGAAACTATACACCATAAAAACGTAGAAATAAAATATATAATATATGGTTATACCAATGAAATGTGGTGATTACTTGCCAACAGAAATTATCACAGCGTCAACTAATCAGAAAATCCAGTCAAACGTAAGAAAGACGATGAGGTGGGCGGCAAAGGTATGTATATATACCATACATACCTTTGGGTGGGCGGCCATCATTGATAAGATGACGTCATAAAAATATCGATAAAAGCAACCGATACTATTGCGCTCAAGAAAGCCGATGTCGAATTTCGATATTTACATAAGCGGAAAATACTTTATCTATCTATAGCCATTGAAAACTCAATAATATAGTTTTACTGCTGATTTATAGTGTTACTTCTTGCAAAAAATACGATCAACTTTTAATTAAAACGAAAAAGATTGTGCAATACGCGCTCAGATCATAGTTCTACTTGGTACTCGGTGCAGTTCGATGACGTCATTAATGTAAAAACTTTTTATAGAACAACAAAACTTTTTAAAAATAAAATAAAATGTTTATAAATAAATAAATACAACTGAAACAATGCTTTTTTTTTCATGTTCTAAAATACTTTTAATCCTCAACCTATGATCTAAAACATCAAACTATTTTTAACACACTACAATGATTACTTTTTTTTAATATCCAATTGCTGCTGTTTTTGTTTATATATATATAATTAATTCTATTTCTTTTTTTAACTGATCATTTCTATGTCTTGTCTTAAAAAACGATGCCAAAGGTAAATAATAAAAAAAACAATTTGCATTCTATACATTAATTTATCAATCCAAAGATTCAATGTCTATCGAACGTTATTAATTATTCTATATAAAGAAAATTTTGTGGCTGGTGCATTAATCATTTTCGTCCCAAACGAACCCCACCAAGAAGGATCACTTCCATAACAAGTTTGAGTAAAGAACTGCAGGAGAATGTGTCTGATGTCCCATCGGAAAGATGTGAAAGCATACAAAGTCTTCCTCCAGTCAAAGTCAAACTTGGTAACCATGAAGCTGCATTTCAGAAAGGCAAATGGACCGGTATAGATGTCCTTCCTTATTATTGTTAACTTTGGATTAACTGCGTTCAAATGCACATTGCAGTATAATCACAAGTACATGATATTGTACATAGAAGAATCAAACAAGCAATTTCTTATGCTCACAAAATAATTTTTTGTGAGCATAACAAATATTTTTTTTAAAAATAAACTTGAAAACCAAAACATACTTAATATCAATGACAGTCTTGAACAAATCCTATTACAGTTGCTTAGTTGTATGACGATGCTTGATGAAATCGCTATAGTGGCGAATGATGACTTTACAATGTGCCTTTGATGATTTGAACTTTCTGAAAACAAACAAATAATTAAATATATAAATGCTGTCACAAGCAGGTGATATGTGTTGTTTTCGCAGGCACCTGTTCTCCAAATGTTGGCAACCAGTGTCCAACGAGAACAGCACCTTCCAGAACAAAATCAATCCTCAGATTAAAAAAGCTAAATAGACAGCTTTTGGAAGAAAACAACCTTCTGAAGCTGAAGAACGAGTTCTTACTAGACATGGTAACTATTATAAGATTAGGGTACTAATCCCTGTTTCGTTTACATTCAATTGAGTGGATGTTTAATTTCCCATTGGAAACATCACTCTACCCAGTCTCTAATATTCAATGTCTTTATTTGGCTTCCAACTAACTCAATTGTTGGTTATTTGCCTTTATTATTTTTATTTTCATTTTGAGTGATGAATTTGCCAACCCCCTTGTGTATCAAATATCATAAATGCTTTGCCTCTCTTTGTTTAAAATAGTTATAACATAACTTCACAATATTACTAATCAAGGACAAGGTTCATTTGCACATTACAGCTGACAATAACAAAAGTGGAAATCCGTACACAACATGAAGAACTGAAACGTCTGCAATGTTTACTATGCAAATAACGACAACATCAAAAAACATCACCTTTTTAATTGTAACCACAGTAACTAGATTAACGTGTAGTCACTGTATACCATCTATATTATTGGCATAATAAAAAAAAACAAATAAATAATTTGGACGTTATTACCTTTATTATCTTCAAACAATTTGTCGGCGCCATTTGCAAAATTCGAGTATTGGGTACCGTTGCAGGAAGGAAGAATCTATAATATAATGGTTTTCACACAAAGTTCTATTTTTGTTGTTATAAAGGTTAGATTTATAATGTATTATAAATTATTTATTATGTATTTATAATGTATAATATTTTTTTTAAAAAAAAAACATTTTGAGCTGCATCAACCAATGTAAGTACAATGTGCTCCACATCGATGACGTCACGTCACCCCCACACGATCTACGCATGGAATAAGAACATGAAATGGCGTTACCCTCTCTGAGCCGTTTATTATTATTACGAAGAAACAATCTTCCAGCTTGGTATTTATTGCGAAGGTGAGCAGAACGTTATAATGGAAACTTTGCAATTTAAACTAACTGCTGGGAATTAATTGCGCACCCATCACGACAAACGTCATTCCAAAACCATTAAATAAGCAGCTATCTTTAGCACTACACGATACTGTATGGCCCCGTTCATACGGCGGTTCTGCCAGTACTGTGCTTGTTTAAGACCCGTCGTCGAAAAGCGAAACAAGGACTTGTTAATTGCTAATCCAATTATTATAGATGCACATCACATCATTATAATATACGTAAAAGCTAGGTTTAAAAAGCGACAGGAAATAAATTGAATAAACAATATCCACCGAGTGCCATTCATAAAACCGCCGTATAAAAGAAACTCCTAACTTGACCTAGTTACATTTTAGGAAAGAACTGTAGAACTTCCCCGCATCCACTATAATATTAGTCGTAAAATGAAATCGCTTCTTGCTCTGGCTTTGCTATAAACTCCTTTTTACCACAAACTTACACCTATTACAGTAAATAAACAAAATCCTGAAATTTGAATTCATTGCTGACAAAGCGGGGCAGTTCTACAGTTCATCCCATTTTAGTTTTTAAGTATTGAAGAAAATATTGGTATACAAAAACCTAGCTACTTTGTTTGATAAATAACTTTAAAATAAGGGCTCTGGTTAAGTCACAAGTTCCATAAAAAAACAAATCGTCAAGAAACTTAACTAATCGCCTAACTATATGTACCATTAATTGACAGCAAATCCTCGAGCACAGGCACGGTTGAAGAGGACCCTGACAAACCTTTGACGTATTCTACGAGCCCAGCTGCCAAATGGAAAGCGCGTTACTTGTACGTAGCGGGTCCCAGAGTCGAAGAGCAGCCACGAATACAACCTTACATCGTCAGAGCAACGGTCGCCATTTTCCTCATCTACTTCTGCATCTTACGAGAAGAAAATGACGTTGACGACAGCTTGTACAAGCCTTTGCACGAGACAATCCCTCAATTCAAAGAGCAACACGAAAAGAAGTTGAAAAAACTTAAGGAACAAGGACTAGCTTAAGTGATATTTATCCTATGGAGAAAAAAAATATAAATTAAATTATTACACACACAGGGTCAGTGTCATAATGAAATGATTGATAATAAACCATTTTTTCATTTAAACCACATTTATTATATTGTATATTATTTTTTGATACACATTTCTCAATTTAGACTACTGGTTCTAAACTTTCCCCAAGAATAAACTAACTTTTGTAAATGATTTCTTTTTTAAAATAAGATGACAATTTTCGTTTTAGGTTCTAAGCTAAACGTATAAACATGGAAAAAAAAATTATGAGAATATTACACGGGACACAACACAGCAGAGGAATAGTCGAAAGATGCAATTTTCTCAAAAAGAATTAACTGAAGTAATTTTTTTTTTTTATCCTTCTATCTACCAACGTACAACTCAATGGGTCAAGAAGTGAACAAACGAGAAGAGGAGAAAAAAAAATAAGTCACAATGCTGAAAAAAGAAAAAACAATCACAATGTAATCAATTAGCATGTGGTATTATTCTGTTTTGAACTCCATCAAACACTGAAGAAATGTACAAAACGATTATTGATCCCAATACAGCGGCGACGTTCATTCTACGGCAGTAAATAAGTTATAAATCTCTTGGTATAAAACGACTTCGTAATTGAAACGAGTCCACACTGTTGATGTTGTAAAAAAAAAACCAAAAAACAAAAACAAAACCTGTTGACCTGATGGAATGGATGCATATCGTAGGTGATGGGTGAAATTTTGAAGAGTAAAATGCAGTGTGCTTTTTTCCCCCTTGGAGAAAAACAGTAGTAAGGATTGAACAGGTATATAAACGGAAACAGGATCTTCTTTATGCACGTTCACCGCGGATTCGTCTGGCCAACTGAATATCTTTCGGCATGATTGTCACACGCTTTGCATGGATGGCGCACAAGTTGGTGTCTTCAAATAGTCCTACCAGGTAGGCTTCACTGGCTTCCTACAAAAGAAATAAACAAAAAAGTGTTCAACTTACTAAACACTACATAGCAATTTAAGTGATGCGTTGTCAATCACAAAATGCTTTTGACAAGGCATGAAATAGCATCTTGTATACCACTGTTTAGGTTAGTTAACAAAACATTTTAAGCCTAAGCTCTTGCAAAAACGTAATTGTTACAATGCTAATTTCATATATAGGTCACTATTTCAACCAATCAGAAGGCAATCAATAAATTGAAAAGATATTTATCAACCAACACCTAGTCATTGAACAGTATTCTTCAATGACTGCTTGAATATTGATGACACAACATGGTGCAATCTATAACACATCCTTGTGTAATGCAGTTATTGCATCTAACACATATATTTTTTTTTTTGCTACTTTGCCATTTCTACAAGTTGTTGAAAAGTATATATAGTTACCTGTAGAGCACCAATGGCAGCACTCTGAAACCTCAAATCGGTTTTGAAATCCTGGGCGATCTCACGAACAAGACGTTGAAACGGCAGTTTGCGGATCAGCAACTCTGTGGATTTCTGGTAACGACGAATTTCTCGGAGGGCGACTGTACCCGGACGGTAACGATGAGGCTTCTTCACACCACCGGTGGAAGGCGCACTTTTACGGGCAGCCTTCGTGGCCAACTGTTTACGGGGAGCTTTACCTCCAGTAGACTTACGGGCAGTCTGTTTTGTTCGAGCCATTGTTCAGAAGTAACCTACCAAAAAAAATATATATATATAAAATAAATAAAAAATTAATAAACAAAATGATACAAAATTACAATCCAGGCCAATAAATGAATATCCCAAGCACTGTGACAATTTCAAATAGAAACCACTAAATCAATAGTCCTTAACCATGACTACTGAATTGAGGTCAATAACAGTGACCTCCACATAAACAAACAAAAACGTTTCCTATGGTTTGCCAACATTATTTAACATTTTTTCCGTGTTTTCGAACCCTATAATTAAAAAGTCATCCTGGTGAATCATTAATTACCCGCTAGATATGAGTCACTTGATAGGAACTGATTATTTACACTTTAACGCAACTTTCACTAGACCCCTTACAAATTGTATAAATGACTTGCAAATAATTCACAAATTCAAATTAGGACTTCTAACCGTCGTTAACGGAAGATAGTGACGTTGCCACATAGTCCCGCGCTAATCACAGCAACAAAGAAGTTAGGGGGGTGTCAAAGTCGTATCTAGTAGATTGGGATTTCCCCTTTTAGACGTTTATCAGTTATTAACTAAAAGCTAAACACGTGCCTATGTTCTTGACCAAAGACAATCCCATGTTCGCGTGTTTCGACTTGACGACTGGAAAAGTGGATGACCTTTCTATATCGGGCTCTTATAGGCCTCCAAAATGGCGGCCACGCGAAGTAAACAATAACGCTCCGATGGCAAACGACTACAGATAAACAACACAACTTTCAGCCCCTAAACATTCTACTTTTGACCTTTTTAAGTAGACAGAATTAATCTTAACACTAACCCTTAAACGTTAGTTAACACAACAACCAACTTTCACGCCAAAATCAATAACATTGAGCACGTTTTCTTACCTTTTTACACGGTGAAACACGAAGCACAATGTCACAAAGCACTCGACGAAAACTGAATAACTGAAAAACGTTCGAAAAAGTCTTTCCGCTTACGCGTTGTCCATGACGTCACGAATGGCCTGAATTCTTATTGGGGACGATTTGAAAGCGCCTGCGCCCGATTGGCGTTCCACTCCTCCAAGCTCATTGGCCCATTATTGGGAAATCCAACAACCGTATTGGTCGAGATTGCTCATCACCGATTGGTTGAAATTTAGACGCCAGAATCCTCTTTCCAAACCAAGCTCGCTGATGCTTTTGCTCGTCTCAGACGCGTCAACTAAACGTTATATTAATTAAACGTTCCTAATTAGAAACTTGACAAGAATATCGAACACGAGAAATTAAATAATCAGCAACGATAAACTGCTGAATAAAATTAATTCAAACTTTCCATACTAATTTACAATTCATTTGCAAGTTCCAACTGATGTTAAATGAACTACAGGGTGTTCCAACATTTTTCATTCACACAAAAAAATTAAAAAATAAATTTTTTTTTGTTTTAAAATTTAATTTTGTGAAAGACTAGTAAGATTTTGACATCCAAAAAGTCTTTGACGAAATCACATTGTCTAATTTTAAAGATATTAAAAATACAACAGGAAAAAAAATTATCTATTTACCTAAGTATAAAATTGAGACACCCTGTACCTGTAGATTTAAAATAAATAAAATAAAACAAAACTATTTCTATCAATCACTGGTATTTTAATGTTTTTCGTTCATGTATATAACGTCAGCATTTAATGACATTTCTTCATTCGTCTTAAGAACAAAATATAGCGAATATTTTTTTACAGAATAATGGAGATGAATAAATTTTTCTTTCAAAATAAATCCAAGATACAAATTGCGCAAAATTTATATATTTAAAAACAAAAACAAAAATAAAAATAATAATAAACAAAAAAGAAAAAAGAGCTATGACATTCTATGACATTTCTCTAATTTGACCAAATTTATAATCCTACTTACTATACATGAAAAACAAAAATAATTGCTAAACACAAAAAAACAAAACAAAAATTCATCCATTTTATACAGCTCATTGAAAAAAAATTTTTATAAGGACATTTTTTTTTTATATATTTATTATCACTATTATTATTATTATTAATATATATATTTTCAACATATTACAAAATGTATTTTTTGTTTCAAACTAAATTTTCGAGAGAGAATAAGAAAAGAAAATGGGCACAGGGATAGATTATTTTCATTACCACATGAAATTTTAGAATATATTTTTTTTCTACTAGAAAACAATACATTTCACCCCCCCAAAAAAAAATAAAATAAAAATAAAATTAAAATAAAACAAAAAACCAAAAATTTAAAATAAATTTCCATTCACATCAACTGCCCTGAGAGAAACACACTTCAGACAAAAAAAAATTTTAAATTAAAATTAAAATAAAAAATTTTCATAAATACCATTTGTATTATTATTATTTTATCTCAAATGACAAGTTCTCAACCCACACAAATGGTTGGTAAGAAAATATAGGTGTATTATTATTATTATTATAGTATTTTGTATTTTTGTAAATTTA
>JAQIWH010004297.1:0-17397 GCA_034695005.1 Cryptops parisi | reverse complement strand
ATTATTAAATTTTTTTCACCTGGATCATTGCAAAAAATAAAAAATCATTGCAAAAACCCGAGATTCAAGGGGGGGGGTGATCGCCCCCCCCCCTCTGGATCCGCCCTTGGCTTCATATCAAGTAATCTTTACTCTATGAATATGTTAAACTAATGGTTTTAATATTTAACACAAATTGAATCACATATACTGTGAGCAAAAACTAAACTAAAAGAATCCTACCAAGAAGGTTGTTTGATGATATAAATCAAATTACAGCAGGTTTCAGGTGGCAATAGATTGACACAATACATACGGTATGCATGATAATTTTTACTAGCTTTAGATATAATTTGATAACAACTCGTTTTATGTTTCATCATTTTTTGCATTCTTATAACTATTAGTATTTACAATGTTAAAATGAAATTCAAGACAAGCACCATTTTGAACATGAGAGAATATTTTTAGCGAAATAATTTTCTTATTCAACTAGGAAGAACACTAGGAAATGGTGTTGTACTATTAGATATATTTGAGTGATAACCTAGCTTTCACCATAATCCCTTTGAAAATGTTGTGGTCAATTTGATCATTGTAACAAGTAGCTAACACTCCACTAAGCGAATACATATCTTTGAACTTCCTTCTAAAAAAATTTCTTTGCTTAACTGCAGTCCTGGGGATGAAATTTCAAAAAGAGGAAAATGTCAAGTTGCACTTGAACCTTGACATGAATAAATGCACAAAACTACAATGTGAATTGATACGGTATGCTGTGTGGACGTGAACACTCGGAATTTTCTGATAACTTCCCACAACATGACCAATGTCTTTGTCCAGGATGATCATAATAACCATGTCCGCATCCTTTGTAGCCTCCTAGAATTGAATTCATAGTTAAGTAATCGCAAGCTTCGTTGGTTACGGTATGTAAAATAAAGGACAGACCAGGCTTCCATGAACAAACTACTCTTACAACATAACTTTAAACAGCAAACAGCCTCAAGAGTAAAATTGCCCATCAGTCATCATATACAACAAACAATTATTTGACAATGCATACTGACCACTGATGCAATATAAAAGCCTGCCAGCTGTCAGGAAAATGCTGCAATTTGTTCATAAGAGTCGTGTCTGCATCAAATAAATTTGTCATATGGGGCTCGGCTGCATTATAAATGGTTTAAATTAAAGTGATCCCCATCATGGACAGTAATACAGGGTATTTAAAAGTAATGATGCAAAAGTAAAGTTTATTTTTAAATTAATTGATATTTACAAATGTTATAACAGGAACGAACGTTGTTACTGTCCAAGTGTCACATAAACATCACAAATGTTTGATGTGGGTGTTGCCAGTGCAGCAGATGTTAGTGTCAAATGGTCTGTCGAGACATGCTGCTACAAATCTTTGGCTACCAATGCGGAGATACATTGTTTCAAATTGTCCAGTTGCTGTGGCAATAGGGCGGAGGCCTTGTACAAAGCCTTTACCAGCCCACCTCAGCCCGTTTGGCGAGCTCGGCCCTTAAATGAGCTCAGCTCTCCAAACAGGCTAGGGTGGGCTGGAAAAGTTTTTGTGCAAGGCTCTGGACAGGGGTACAAAAGGAGGAACAGCATCCCTGACAAATTCCCACAAACTAAGTCACAAGTGCACTGCACTACTCATACACTACACAGACAAAAGTTTGAGATCTTTCTCTCCATTTCATTTCTTGACTGCTCAGTTATTGTTTGTTTCATTCTCGCTACAAGCTTTCTGTTTTGCACCATTACTTGTGAATACTGTACTATGACATGAAAAACATGAGCACATATAAAGTTATTTACCTGGCATTGTTCCCTTGCAGGCACACTGGGCATCTTTTCTCCCTCCACTAGAGCAAAATGCACAACAGTGGAATATGCCAGTGTGTTTTCTCCACATTGGTTTAACAGGAATCTCAAATGGACTTCCCTGTGTGTAAATGTATATTGCTTACTTATCATTATATGAGCTAGCTATAGCCTACTATTGATAAAATTTGGTAACCTGAAGTGGTTTTCCTTGTAAAGTTATATGAAGTAAAAACAGGCCAGGATTATCAGGACAGAAACTTATTACATAAGAACCATCTTGACGATCAGTTATGTGGACTGGAATTGAACTATAAAGAAAAAGCATTCATAAAATTATATGAAAGTGAAAATATCGCACAAATTTGTACCAAATTTTGTTGGGTTTTTTTGCCATCACCAAATGTTATTTTTGTTTTAGCTTTGATTAACTTGTTTATTACTAGATTTTACTCATTCATAAAATATATAGAGAATTTTTAAATAATTTATTTACATTGAGAATTTATTTGATAAAATTTATATTTCTCCATATTACAATTCACATTTTAGTTATGCTAGTGTCATGAAACAGGCACGCAGTATTAGAATGTATTTTATTCATTCTACTAATTCTTATGTTAATTTCTGCTTATTTAAGTGTTGCACGTATTCGCAAGTGTTATGTCATTAGTTATTCACGTTTTTGGTAGTTTTAATGCATTTTCAAGCTAAATTAATTTATGCTTCAAATTTCATTGGTTTTCGTCAGTGTCATGGTCCCAATTGTGACGTGTGTGCTGTGGCACTACTGCTAACTGACGGGGCACCACTAGATATTCCAAACTCACTACAACCAACCATGAAAGAAGGTAGGTATATGGGGAAGGGTGAGGTGCACCAACTGCAGGGTCATATGGCGACTAAGAAAGGAAGAGGGAAGAATACGGGACGGTCAGATGCGGTAAATTAAGTGAGAGGAATGCAGGAAGTGGAAGAGGCAAGGGAGTTCAGAAGGATATTTGCCTAAGATAGAGAGAGAGTGAGGGGTAGAGAACAGAGCATGCGGAGGGGAGAAAGGAGAGGGCAATCGACAAGAACATGTTGGACCATGAGCTGGGTAGTACATGGGGCACAATAAGGGAGGAGCTAGTCGCGAAGAAGGTAGGCATGAGAAAACTGAGTGTGAAAAGTTTCAGCCAAGAAAGAGCAACCTCGTGTTTTCGAACAGTGTTGTGAGACGTGGTCCAGACTGTGGTAGAAGGCGTGATGGTACAAAGCTTATTGTTGGTGGTGGAAAGCCATTTGTTGCCAAACCATGTGAAGGGTGGCTTTAGACCACGACTGGATGTCATGGGGAGGAACAAGGTGTGTGAAGAGGCTTTAGCAGCAGCAACAGCTTGACAGTTCCCAGCAATGCTGACATGACCAGAAACCCATGTGAACATGATGGTGTTGTGACGGATAGAATGGAGGTGAATGAGACAGACCAAGGGATTCATCGAAAACAGGTCTTTAAGGGCTTGGAGTCCGCCATGTGAGTCTGAACGAGAAAGTGGGAGGCATCAGTGGACAGGCACATGACTAGTGCCTGGGCGATAGCAACCAGTTCAGCAGAGACGATGGAATACTGGAAGACCGCAGCCAAAGTTCCACCAGCTTGAGATGCAACCAAAGCCGACTCGGTCTTTAGTTTTGGCGCCATCGGTGTAGATGAGCTTGAACACAGCATGATTGTGGAGGATGCGATTAAAGCAATCCACGTATCCAGAGGCTGAGGTCAGGAAGATCCCAGAAGTAGGGGAGAAAGGATATTAAGCAGAATAAGGCCAGAGGCCAGTCAGCGGGCTGGAATTATTCGGTAGCATGAATGCCGAGAGAGCGGATAGCGTTGGAAAGGTGAGAGTAAGTAGGAGAGTAGAGCTGTGTGAAGACATGAGGAAAATGCTTGGTTGTCGGACCATGAAAGAAGTGTATGCTAACCATTCATTATAGTCTAGAGATTTTTTTACCAGTTTAGTACAATATGTACAATAAAATCTTGTTAAGTGTCACCATATTCCATGATTTTTGGCATTTAATTAACTTTTATTTACCATAAAGGATTATCTTTTGCAACTAGTTCAGCTTTGATGTCATTTTTGTCTTTGACTAAACAAATTCCATCTTCATCCCGAGTAATAAGAAATATTTCTGACTTGTGACCATGTCTTGCTGTCATTAATCCTGTAATAAATTAAGAAATTCAACATTAATAAATTATGTGAGATTTTAAAAAATAAATAGATGTGATTACCATCTCCTTTAACAATGCATTTTGTAGGACAAAAACTTGATGCCATAGTTCCTATTAATGGGTAGTTGTTGATGCTTTCAGCTTTTTCAAATCGTAAAAATTTCATACTGTTTAGTTCATTTGACAGATCTGGAATGTGACGAATTCTTCGTAGTTCTTGCAATCGTTTCAGCAATGGACCAATGAGACTGAGGATTTCAACACTAGATCCATATTCTAGCAACTCATTGGTGAAAGTGAAACTGTTTTCCAAGTCTTCGAGCGCTTGTTCCAGTTGCAAACGGTGGTGCGTGAGATTTTCCTGCTTCTCACTGTAGATGCGCTTCAACTCTGAAGACAATTTCTTGCAGTGTTCCTGCAATGCTTCCATATACCCCGTAATGAACTGGTCGATTTCTTCTTCGGTTTGTGTCACTTGTAGTTCAACACGCATGCTGGCCATACGTGTGCTTTCGATCCATTTCTTAAGATTGTCGGCACATGGTTGCATTTGAACAAGCGCACTTCTCAGGAGCGCCATTTGTCTCTCGCTCACTTCGTTCACAAAGTGGCAGAGGTGCTCACGGTGTGTGACAATTACACAGTCGCGGCAAACTGTTTTCACACATGTTTCGCAAAACATTTTCAATTCTTCTTGGGGATGCAAAGGACAGAAAATCGACGTTGGTTTTTTAAGAAGCCCCTGAAATTAAAATGCAAATTAATTAAGCAATAAATTGAGAAAAGCGACAAACCAGGAGGTTTCACCTGTTTTCTAGCCTCGTGAAGTGACATTATGTTGTGTTCGCTAGTTTTCCTTTGTCGCTTGTGGGCTTCGGAACAGAATGAACACAGACTAGCTGCACAACTTGTGCAGTATAGAGTGGCTCGTGATTCTGTGTTGCATAAATCACACATGGTATGTGAATATTCTTTGTTGAACGATTCATGCCGTAGTTGCTTTTTGACTATATAATTGACAGGAAACTGTTGAACTCCTTCTGTGGGTATCTCCATTTCTATTTCACACGTGGGACAAACAATTGTCTGCTTCTTTTCCTTAGTTGGTGACATTAACGTTGAAGAAAAAGGAGGACAGAGAAATGATTTTTCCAGCCTGGTAGGTGAATTAAATTGCGACAAAGAGCCATCCGTTTCCCCACCTTTTTTCATTGTTCCCGCAATATTGTAACTGGAGGAGTCTTTGGTTGCCAGTGAATGCTTTTCTAACCTGTCGATACACTTGCAACAAAATGTATGCAAACATGGTAACAGCCTAGGATCATCAAATGCTTTTCTACAAATTCTACATATTAATTTAAACGATTCTGTCTGATAGTTGTGTAGAGAAACACTGAAATGAAAAAATGGACTAATAAATGGTGATTATTAGATCTGTTCATCTGTAATAAAAGTTTTCAACCTGTGCCGCAGAATGAGTGAACCATTTTGAGAATTAGTGCTTTTCAATGGAACTAAAGCAGTATTATTCATATAAAATATAATATCCTGCCTGGCATCTAAATCAAACTCTGTCAATTTTTTTTAAACATTCTGATTGAAATTTTAGCAGTATCTTTTCCTGTGATACAAGCAGTTTCCTTCAAGATTTTTTTACTGGTGTAAATAATGAAATATATTATTAAAATCAAATAATAATAATTGGTTCCCATTTTCATCTATAAAAAAAATACTTCACTTCCCCCCCTCAGAATCGTATTGCAAACCTTAAGACCATTTACACTACGAGACCAAACTTTATGTAATGACCATGGGATTAAGAAATTTTAATTGCCTTGTGGTGTCAATAAACTTCTTTTACTCTTATGCCGCAATGAAGCTTTTGATTACTTTTATCAAACTTATTACATTATAATGCAATTATTGTTTTCAATGGTGTGATTCATTTAAAAAAAACTGCACAGGTATTATAATGTAATGTGATATTAGCATTCCATTAGGTGCCTTGTGAAACGAAAATTGCATGAAGATTGTATTGATAGGATGAACACTCTTGTCGCAACTGGTTGCATTGTGCTGAAAACAATTATAATGAACCTGAGCATTCTGAAGAAAAAAAAGAAAGCAAAATATGAGGTGCGTTCAAATGAAACATAGAAAACATCTGTAGAAACAGGGGCCACCTTCTCCGAAGGGCTCATCCGGACATAATATCAATAGTTTCAATATATCGCTAATATAATATATATCGCTAATTTATATATCAATAAAATAATCAATCGTGAGACATTATATTTTTATATGCAGTTTGTTTGATACGAGTAAATGAATCGTTTGTTCTTATTTCTGTTGCATACTTAATAATTTGCCTTACCTTCCTCTCTCTCCTCCCATCAGCCCAGGGCCTCCAAAACTTACGATCCACCACTGGTTGCAGGCACTACAATAATTCTACTCTCATCATCCAGTGGTTATTTTAGACATGCAATTTTTGCAAGTCTTTCTCTTCATGGAAATTGTTTTTTCATGTATTTGACATGCAACAGTCAAGTTTTCATTCAACCCTCTTAGACTGTTCTTTAGAGCTTTAGACGATTCCCTATGCAGAAGATGTCCTGCCCTCCACATTATCTGAGATATTTGCGGATCATGTTAGTGTATTATGCCATGTCTTGGTTTTTAAAGCTGTCAGGTCAGACAGGTGTAAATGGTTCTAGTGAACCCAGGAGGTTTTTTTTACACGCCTACATTTTCTCCTTTAGCTGTTAGATAGGAACAATTTATGGACTGGAAGCTATTTTTATTAAAAATTATATTGGTGTAACTGCATTTTGTGAACTATAGTATGGAAAAGATGGTATGTTTGACATTGCACAGTGTATTTATGGCTCATTCATCTTTGGCACTTTTACATGATGCATTCATCTTACCTATATTCGAAGGTTTCTTGGGTGTCATCGGAAGAATTGGAAAAAGATCGATTAAAGTTCCTTTTATGAGGTGACAGTTCATTGTGGGCTTTATGTTTGTTTTCGTATTTTGATATCGACGTGCTACTACTTTCATTGCTAGCACTGGAAGCACCTTTGAATTCGATGGGTTTGCAGCATTTTGTGGAGTGGGTTTTCTTTTTCACAAATGTTAATGTATTGATCCCTTGGTCATTATCATTTGAAGATTTACTGCCATGCGATGAACTGGACGAAGACATGGGAGACAGCTTGTTTTCTAAAAGAGCATGAAGGAGTGGGTCAGCCTGGGTGGTAGGCACATTGGGCACAGGACTATTATTAGGTGTTGGAGCAGCGGCACGTAAAGTTACTTCAGTTTTTATTGGCCTACAATACTCCCAGTTACTTTCTGCCGTCTGGCTGGATTGACCGATAGTATCACCATGCACATCTGCAGCTGAAACTTCAACAGTGGCTTTATGTTCACTTTCAGCACCAAAACTTGTAGAAATCTCTTGCTCGTCGTATTTTGGCTTTTCTTCTTCATTCCCAAAATCAGAGGTAATTTTAGCTTTCAGTTTCTTAGATCTCCATCGGTGACTACCCATGACATTTGCGAATGTTTTTCCACATCCAGAAAAGCGTTCACTTAAGGATGAATGTGTGGATGAGGATTTAGCAGGACACAGGTTGGAGGTTGAATGCTTAGGCGAGTTGGCGTTGTTGTCAGAACAGCATGCACATGAAATCCCAATGGCTTCTCGCAACAAACTACATGGTACTGGTTCAGGTGCTGCTTTGACTGTTGCCAGTTCCTGCCCACTTTGGACTGTGGGATGGGGATCTGCTTCAGCACCACCATCTTTCTCACTCATACCAGGAAAATAACTTTCTTAAGATGTGCTATGCTTCCAAAGATGAATTGTTTTTTCACCATCTAAAAATAGAAAAAATAGTACATCACTCACATAATCTAATATTGTGGTCAGTGGTGCAGTGACAGTGGGTGTTTGGGAGCTCTGGCACCCATAAAAACAATGTTATAGCTGCCCAACACCCATATTTAGCATACTCCCGAATGTTGCCGCTTATGCTTCTGTGTGTGAACACATTGCAACTGATCATTAATTTATCGTGGAAGCATGAGGATTATCATTTAAGCATGAGTAATTATTGCATTTTCCTTGCAATAATTATGACATTTGTGCAGTAAATTGTTTATAGTAGTTTGATTTAAACATTAAGTTGTCACTAGTGAAATAGATTCGTGGCATCATAAGGATGGTGTCACCCATTTCAGTGACTCATGGTATCACATCAATCACCCCTACCTCCATGGTATCAACCTTGATCAGCAACTATAAAACCACGTGTAACATCTCTTTGCTGACACCACATAGTTCTGCTAAAACGTAAAGAAGTTAGTGAGGGATACACAGTACTTAATTGCATCATGTGATTTAATCGTGGATTTTAGGATTTACCTTGAACTTAATTTAGTTTGTAAAGTATACACTTTAGCTTATCTGTATAGCACAACTTTGTAGTGTCAAGCACAGTGCATTGCCACAGCTTTTGAAAGCTTCACAGCATACCACTACACATAGCTACAGCTTTTGTAGACTTTCCAGCATAACACCGCGCATAGCCACAGCTCTTGGAGGCTTTCCAGCATAACACTGAGCATACAGTAAAAGAATCAAACCATTTCCCTTTTATACGCACATCGATTATGGTATGATAATTTTTGTCAGAAAACATGATGTGATGTACCTCAATCCACGGTATTTTCCAGAGTTAGCACCTTGCAATTTCTGGCTGTTTCCTAAAATCAAAAAGATTATGAAAGGCAAATGCTTTGATTCAATTAAGAAGATCCAGGTAGCTATGACAGAGCAACAAAACACACTCACAAAAGATGACTTTCGGTATTGTTTCAGAAAGTGGCAAATATGATGAGATAAGGCTGTTGTAAGTGAGGGGGAGTCTTCTTGGGGGGTGGGACTCCCCTACTGAATCTGCATTAAGTGCTTTTTTTCTTAGTTCCATTCATATTGGGGTAACTAGTATAGCAAGAACTGTTCATCATTAACTAAAACTTAACCCACACAATGAAATGAAACATAGTCGAATCTCTTAAACCCCCACGTTTGGTGCTGGACAAAAGAGTAGCGGTGAGGGAAAATGCCATTTTAAGGGGCTGAGTTAAATTTTCATGTACATATACCGTACTGTATGAGTAATTTTTCTTGCTGAAAATGTTTTTGCACTGCACACATTTCATGAAGTTATTATTCTATGAAGAAGTTATGTAGAATGTACAGAAAATACTTTTTCAATCCACATCATCTGTTTATTGCTCAACGTGTCACCTAGGTTTTCCAACTGATTTTCTTACTAGAAAAATGAAAAAATTCTCAAAAAAGACTCGAAAAATGTTCTGCTCTTTAGATTACTGACTTGATGTAGAATTTTTGTTTTTGAATATTTTTGTGATATTTTCTCGTTTGACTGTGCCTCATTGAAGTTTAAACGAATGATTTATACAAAGAGTACTTTTGTAGCTAAAAAGATGTGGGTGTTTGCAGACAGCAAGGTGACGTTTTATCGTGGGAATTTAACATGTAATGTATAGAAAGAAGTTTGGTTCTGTGCACACTTTCATGGCATAGGGCAGGAGTGGTTTAAGGAGGTTTAACTATTAGTCTGTTATGACAGTTCATTATTTATTCTGGAAACATGCCATTTTTCTGTCTGGTAGATGTAAATGTTCCATATGACTGTGCTTTCAATTTATCATATTTTATCAATTTTTAAAGGATTTTGTACAAGTGCTTAGCTTACCTTATATCGATAATGCCATTTTAATTTCACTTAAACTTGCATACTGAACATCATGGTGTGAGATTGTTCCATCAAAGGAAGAAGCCTAAGCAATTATACCCATAGTTGGATTAAATAGTACCTTAAAACAGTAAAACATACACCACAAATTATTATTTAGAAAATCGAAAGTTTTCTTAGTGAGCTCCAGAGCCAAATTATGTTAAAAAAAATGTTTTGTAAGGTTTGGGTAATAGGCCTAACATTCATGAACAAGTTTCATACATGTGTATTTCATGTATAATGTGGAATGGTGTAATATATTTCAACTTTGCATTCAATGCAACTGAAAACCATTCAGTAATGATAAATATTAGGAAAAAATTTTCTCTTCTAAAATTTAGTTATGTCATAAAATTATGGTGTACATCACGAGAGAGAAATAAAATATTTCTATTACTATACTATTATATAAAAGTGGTCTCTGTTAAAATATATTTTACGAAATGGTCTGTTACAATTGAAAACTTTAATATTTCAAACTAAGATACCATGTTTCAAATACATAGGCAAACCATCTGTTATAGTAGTGCAAATTTAGAAATGAAGCCTGTTCTTCATATTTGTTCTTTATTCTTTAAAGGAAAATAAACTTGCATTTCCTGCATGATTATTATTTTTTTTATACATTCTATAATTTTTCAAATACGTTTTACATTTTTTTTTAAAATGACAAGACTTGCACTTCTATTTTTGGAGCCTTTTTTGTGGCATGAAGGAATTTTTGTAAAACAAAAGTGAAAACAAAAATTTTAAATTGTGATAAAACTAAAGTAAGCGAGACATAAAAGAAGAAATCTTTTTTATGTAGGAAAAATAGACTAATTCTAGAGAGCTGAGGTACTTTTTTTGCCCATTTTTTGTGAGGTCATCAAACCTCTACAAGATCAATGAGAGAACATACCATTATCTTCATCCAAAAATAACAGAATATAAGGTAACGTGAATATTAAAAAAATGATGTGTTTTAATTAGAGAAGAGCAACTTTAACAACCTCAAACTGTGCATCAAAATCAATTTTGAGGCAATCAATTCGATTATAAGGAGGATTTTAGTTGGATAAAAGGGCATGTGAGGTTGTCTTATACTCTTCTAGACTGCCCTCTGCAGGGATGCTGCGAGATGGAGATTGAATAATGCATCTCAACATTTATTTAATCTTCCGATTTTGAACACAAATTTTTGTCACAATGAACATAATCAGTAATAAATTATTCTAAAAAATTTCTAGGTTAATTATAGTTAGTTGGAAAAAGAAGTAAATAATATTCAGCTTGTCTATCATTTCAGTGATTGATTGAGTTGTTTTTTGTTTTTTTTTGGCTTTATTTTATTTTTGGTTTTATGATGTGAAATTCAATCATACATTCGATGCAAAAAAAAATTGATCCATTTGGTTCGTTTTTCTGACCTACGTAATTCTCACATTTCACGTTTCCTCAAATCCCAGTTAATAGATAAAATTGAAAAAGAAATGAATTCAATAATAAAAAAAAAAGATGTAACTGATAAAAATAGAAAATCTCTTTACCTAAGTACTTAAATTATGCCATGTGATAATATGATAATTACAAAACATTTTCACTTCCGTTTATTGGCATTTATTTCTATATATTCTTGCTTTTGCATTTGAAATGTTGCACAAATAAAAATCAATACTGGTAGCCATAAAAGTGGTTGCAGTGAGCCCATTTTTTTTTCACTAAATGTAGTAGCCTACTAAATGTATTTATTTCATAATTTTTTGCAGGCATTACAATTTGTCATTGGTTGATTTTTAACATATATAAACTTTTAATGTAATTTGAAATAGGCTTATGTGATAATAAACCTACATATAAAAATTATGATTATTCTTTTAGAAATAGAGTTTAGTATTGTGATGTAATTATAATAACATTTTTTTATGTAATACTATTCAGATACAAAAGTATATGACATCATATGATTTTGTTTGCTGTGGTACCAATAAAATTGCATAACAATTCAAAAATGGTAAATTTTACATTTCATTGATTTGTTTCAAATTTACTGATCTGGTTACTCTTGAAACAAAACCATTGTTTTAAATTATTTTGTTAACTTAATTTCTTTAAACATAAAACAAAATCTGCTGAAGTATAGAGATAAATACAATTTTCAATGATTTTTTTTTCTCTTCTGTCAAATGATAAGACTTTGGCACCAGTCACACCAAGAGTGAGTTTATTGATTGGCTGCAAAGCTTGCACCACTGTGAGCAGAACCAACGCTGCATTGCATTTTGTGGTTTTCGTGGGATTTTCTAACATGTCTTGTTGTTGCTACTGCTACATGGCACTGTTAGCTGTAATGTTTTTGTTGTCATTACTGTACTGTTATAGCAGAACTTTTCGCTTTTGTGCAAAAATATCTTCGTACTACATTATGATGTTCATTGCCATAACATTGTCCATTCCTCTAGCATTATTCAGGCCGAAAAATCCACAAAATCTTAAGTGAGTAGACTTTTTATCAATGGGATTTAGTAACATCACTCGTTTTTTTTAAATATTGGTTGCTTGGTATAGTTATTTAGGTTATTTGTCGAGACAATTGATCAAAGTGTTCAATATCAACTGGATTATTCGAGGCGGTGAACATTTAAGTTATAAAAATGCAGCAATTTTGGTATGTAACCATCAGAGCGCTTTAGATGTGGCTGGTAAGTTTAAATGTGATAAACTGCATGCAACACATTTACAGTATACAAGTGCATTTATTTATTTATTTTATCTGCACTATGTTACACACTTCTTGAGTTTTTTTCAATGTGCTTGGGTTAATGAAGAAGAAAATTCATTATCATAGAAGTTGCATAAATCACTATCATGAGATTACATAAATTTGAAGAAAAAAAAAAGATCATGCAATATTACTATACTGTATAGCAAATCACAGCAAATGATAAGTCGTGCTTTTATAACTAGGTGCTAAATTAAAAAACGGTTTGTGTTTGGTGAAACATAAGCAGCAATACCGGCAAGAATTGCTTCATGCTTTATTATTGCACACTACATATGTTATATAGGATAAATATTGTACTTTATATTAAAAAAACTAAAAAATCATTGGTTTTACCTACTTTGTTATTAAATAGTTTTTTTGTTTGTTTTTTTTTTTTTGGTCTTAAATTTGCACTAGGTTTTTTTATTTTAATTTTTTTCTAAATATATGTTTAAATTAATTTATTATTACAATTGAGTTGTTTATTTCATGTGAACAACATTTTAAATAAATTATTGTTTAATAATTTGTTAAAAAAAATACCAAACCCTAAGTTGGTGCAGGTGCACCATACTGCCGGTTCCCATAAACATAAGTTATCGTCAAGAACACCCGATAGTACCGTATTTTCGCGAATATAAGATGCAGTCAAATATGACACACTTTTTAGGGGTTTGAGTAAAAAAAAATAATCATATAGATGCACATATGACATATACCTAAGAAAGAGCTTACTGAACAATGAAACTTAAACTCTGATTGGTTCTAATGTAAAGTGTTTTGTAATAAAGAAACTGGAGGATACTGAAGACCCCAAATAACATGCTCATTCATGTACTCTTTTTATATTCTACCGGTAATATAATAAATATTGATTTTTTTATTGTACCTAATTGTTTATTATACGACACCCACGAATATAAGATGCAGCTAGGGGTGTAAAATCTTGTATGAGATGCATCTTATATTTGCAAAAATACGGTAATAAAGTGTTTCATTAAATATTGACCCCCAAAAGGTATATTTTTGCAGAGATATAATATAGAATAATTTTTATGCGGTGCTAGCGTTTATCTGTGCATTTGATTAGCAAGTTATCTTCTGTAAGACCTAGGGCCAAATGAGGTATTTATTGAACATCTACACTTGCTACTGAGTATATATCCAAAGTTTGGCTGAAATTCTCCCACGGGAACTTGGAGTCATTGATCTGACAGAAGAGCCAAACTCAGCTGTTTAGCTGAAGTATAATCTTCACTTCGTTCAGCTTGGACAATTATACTAATTGAATTTTCATAGCATCGACAAATGTTTAGAAATTTTACAAATGGAAGGTCTAAATTATTGAATACCGGGTATTAAAAATATATATTCTCTTGAAATAACATACAATGTAAGATTATACCGGGTATCCCAAAACTCTTATATTCTCTATAAACAATCGAACATCTAATTAATATAACAAAAATGCCAAATTTTGGACATAATAACATTTTGAAGCAGTTCTTTCTAATGGTGCCATTGTCATTGATCTTGAAATTAATTTTCAAGCAATCGCCTTGTTAAATTTTAAACACTGTGTTTTAGGCATCAAGTCATATTTAGAAGGTTGTAGGCAATAGCCAATATAGTCAGAATCCACTGTCCACTTTGATTTCCAACAATCCAACTGAAAAAAAAAAGTATCCAACAAAACACAATACAAGCAGCTTCATCTAATATAACACGCTGCAGCAGCTTCACTGCATATCAATTTTGCTATGCAATGCAGCAAAAGTGATTTTACAGTACATTAGAACGTCGATTATCCAAACATCGGTTATGTGATTGTGAATGACTGTTACTGTATCCGAACAGCAGTAATCGAGTAGATGTGCATGGATTCCACTTAAATTTGTGCCAGTCAGTACATTAGAGTGGATAGTGTTCTCATATCTATTTTACTTTTTTACTATTAAATTAAATGCTAAAACAGAAGCGAACAGTATTATCCATAAAAGCCAATAACTGAAAGAACTTCATGCTTTTTTAAAATATTTTGTACAATACATATGTAATATGTAGTAATAAAATATAGCCTAAGTCCAGTATTGTATTCGTAAACATATAAAACAATTTTTATTTTCATATATGCACATAAACTATTAATGTCCGATTATGCGAGCAAATTGGTATTATGAACACCCAATTAGTTCAAATAATTAACGCTCTACTTTAGTTGTTAGGCAATCTTAAATTCATATTTAAATTAACCATGCAAACAACTAAATTCACTATAGCAAAATTGATATGCAATGAAGCAGCAGCAGCAGCATGGTGCATTGTATGGTTGGTTATTTTATTTTTTTGCTGGAATGGAAATAAATGAAATGATAGTGGATTCTAACTATATGGGTTATTGCGTGCAACTTTCTAAAATGACTTGATAAGTACGACATATTGTTTAAATTTCAACAGTTTTGTTTAATGTAGACAATGCAATTTTCTCGAAAGGTCAAAAATTTCAAGGAACCATTGGAAAGAACCCCTGCGAAATAATGTTATATCTCAAACCTGGCATTTTCACTATGATTAGAATATTTATAGGGAAAACAACTTTTGGGACACCAGTTATAAATCAATTTGAAATTCAAAATACAAGTATGTTTAAAGTATTTACAATGTTTTGTTTACAGCATTGATGCATCTGTTGCCTTACATATCAGGAGTCGTTTCCGTATCCAAACGAGAACTACTTTATGCCCAACCATTCGGAATGTATTTTTGGCTGTGTGGTGGAGTGTTCATTGACAGACGAAACCCAGCACAGGCATATGATGCACTGAATCGAGAAATGGATCAGTTAGTAGTAAAAAATGTATCTACTTGTTTATTCACTTTGAAACAGTAAAGGTGGGCAATCACATCGTGGAGTTGGTAAGTTGGTTTAAAAATCTGTATATCAGGCCTTGGGCACTTGCCCTGGTACAAGAGATCCCAAGTTGTATGGTAGATTGATTATAACAAACTTACTAACTGAATTGTTCTACAATTTCCAATGTTAATCTCACATCATCGACATTTTAAACACAGTGAAAACAGTTGTTTATAATGTACAATAATGTTTATTTGTATTACAGCATTTTGATATTGTTTAGGCACCCAAAAATTATAGGCCTACTGTGTAAACAACCACTCCATATATGTATAAATGTATATATATATACAGTGGGCCCTGAAAAATGTATCCACTATATACAGAGTATCCATGGGGGTTAGATTCCAGAAACTTCCACAAATACCAAATTCTGTGGATGCTCAAGTCTCTTATACAAACGGCATAGTATTTTCATATAAACTACACACATCCTCCCATATAATTTAAATATTTCTACAATGTAAATAATTGTTAAACTATAACTATAGGCTTATTGTTTAAGCGGGGAAAGTAACACGGAAAAAATTGTACAGTACATATTGGTACACATTGTTAACTAATGGTGAGAGGCTACAACAGAAAACTTCTACATATCACATAATTCGCGTGGATTCAACAGTGTAATCCAACCAACTTATATAGTGTTCTGTAATTTCTGTGTTCAGTGGGCACCATATAACAAGCCTCTTGGCAGTCGGTGCGCCTCTAAAAACTAAGTAACTAACTAACTTGTAATCCAAGCGAGTCAAATTCATATTTTGCCTAAGGCAGGCAGCAAACTAGCATTTAATACCTCAATCGTTTTGAATGGCCTTACATTTTGAACGACCAAAAGTGACAATCACATGCAGACAGGACAACCAATAGAATCCTTGCACGTGATCACGTGACGTGCTTTCCTACAGCAGTTAAAGTAATATTGGGGGGAAATCCAGATTTTTGGTTTTAGGACCGCCCCTTTTTGATGATTCAAAATGTATGATCATTCAACAAATTAAGGTAATATTGAGCAATTGAATGCTAGTTTGCTGCCTGCCTTATTGAGCTTTTCAAAATACTGTTTTTCATATTTTGCATTTTGATATACTGGTTATTTTCTATCCGAGGTTGATTAGATCCACGAATGCAAAAATTGCGGATAAGGAGGGCTCACTGTATATTTGCCCAACCTTACTTAACAGAATATGATTTCAATGCTCACTTCTTAATGATTAAATTTCCTATTAAATTTGTCAGACAAAGATGTTAATATTTCCTGAAGGAACAAGAAATCGGCAAGGTGGAATACTTGCATTCAAGAAGGGAGCATTTCATTTAGCTATTAAAAAACAAGTAAGTTTGTTTATGTAAGGAATTTGTCATCGTCATCACCAATCTGACAATTGTTAAAAGCGTATTGTTTTTGACTAGGTGCCGATAATACCTATCATCATATCTTCGTACTCTAATTTTTACGATTACAGAACGAAAAATTTTGATAATGGAGGTAAGTAATTAATCCGAATCTTCAGCATTAGTTGAAGTATTGTGTGCAATGTTGTCTCAAAGTACAGTGTCTTGTAGTGAATGTTAGTAGGCCCAGTTCTGTTTCTTTAAAAAAAAGTTGGGCGGTATGCAAGATCAACATTGATACAAATATCGATAAATTATCGATAAAAGCCCAACAAATTATTGACATAAATCGAAAAAATAGTGTGAAGGCTAAAATTTACCCCACACAAAGTGGGCACATTTTGGTATATAAAGGAAACGATAGGAACATTATCATCTACCACATACCTATCATCTACCACAGGGGTCGGCAAGTAATTTTAAGTGGGGTCCGGATACTATTGAAAATGGTTATCGAGGTCCAGAAAAAAACAAC
>JAQIWH010004296.1:0-17397 GCA_034695005.1 Cryptops parisi | reverse complement strand
TGGTAAATAGCAATTAATAAGCTTGTGATGTTGCAATACAAAAATTAGGTTAAATATAACTTCATTATACTGTTTCTCAGAATGCATATAAAAATACGTTATGTATTTAAATAATTTTAAAATACTGCCAATAATAATAATATTTGTTGTTCGTAAGTGTCTGCTCATTATCATCATCACCGAAAAGTTGAACAGCGGAAATTTAAATCATTCCAAAAATAAATAGATAATCCCCTTAATGAAATGATACTATCTCACTCGTTTAAAAGTATTTCTTATTAAATCACAATATGAAAAAAAAGTTGACTTTTTATAATCAAAGATGTGTTTCTTAAAATTATATAAAAAATTGTACCAATAAAAAAAAAAAGTTCAATAAAAATTTGGATAGATGTTGTTGTTCAACTATAACCCGGATTTTGTATGAATCAAATTTCATAGTCGCTATCGAATGAAAATCCGGCTTCTATTTGAACATTCAAACAATCCCAAAAAATTATAATTTTTTTTTAAAAACAAATTATACAAAAAATAAAATAAAAACAATTTCATTCAACATAATAATGAGTTGTTTTTTTAAACTAAAAAAAATCCATTTACACCACAATTTTAATTTTTTTGAAAAAAAATGGTATCATTAATATCAAAGGGGTTCCGATATCACGTGACATAAAAAAAAATAACCCCTAAAAAATAAATTTAACTTAATTTCAGACGTGTTTAAAAAAAACACGATGAGGGGATTATAATGACATTAATTAAATTATATTTTTTTCATGTAACAATTTTTATCCGTTATCTACGTGTTGTCACCACGAAATACCGGAAGTGTGATTTTTACGACATTGTGATGAAATATCAACATCCGGGTTGTGACTATATATAAAAATAAAACGTATGCATGTGTACAGTATATATCGGGTGTCCCAAAAATCCGGCCCCATATTTGATATGTACATATCAAATGTATATTTGACACTGCAATTTAATTAACTACCTAGTTGTTTCACATTGATTTATTTTACCATTAGTTTATTAATTAGTAATTAATTTTTTTTTTACTATTTATATTAGCAACACTTTTGAATGAGTGAGTTGGAAATTAAACGTATATACAGTTGTTTACGAGATTATACTGTATAGTCCATTGCACCAAAAAAAAGCATAAAACAAGAACCGCATAAGTTTTTCGCATAAATAAAAAAACCGCATTAAGTCCAACGTAAAAAAACAAAATCGCATACAAAAATAAATAAATCGAATATTGCTGAAATCAAAATTGGAATTTTTCAAAAACTCGCATGAATCAACGATGTCATAAATGTAAATTCGCATAAATCGAAACATGAAGAAATCAAAAAATTTTGTATTACGTATGTATACATACAGTATATCTGTACATGACATTATATAGAGAATGCTTAAAAAACATTTTGAATTTATTAAGTGTTGAACGCGTTCGAAAATGTATTGAACTTCCGGTACGGTAAATTGATATCATTTTGAACATGTATGGTAACTGATAAACCAATCGATAAAAATTAAATAAAAACAACCTTAGTAGTTCTCTTTTATATTCTTCCTATTGGGACCAGAATTTTGAGACACCCTATATATATTTCTATTTTTTGGTAGTTTTGATAATGAGGGTGCGATAAAGGTGAGAAGTGGGGAATAAAATAGCGATTATTTTACACCTTATATATATATATAGCTATATATCTATCCCCAATTTTTCTTTACCCTCAATTTGCTCCTTTACGCGAGTGGAAGTAACGCGAAGAATGATCCATGATTTGCGGGTGTAGAAAAGTTATAACCCCCTCCAATATAAAAATAAAATAAAATAAAAATAATAATAATAAATGGGAAATACTTATGTATAAATTTAAATATCGTGCTAAAAAAATATTTTTTTAAACGGTTAATGACAAAAACCAATTTGCGGTATTTGTAAAATATTATTATTATTATTATTATTATTATTTATTAAACCAGTCCAAAGGAACCAAAGGGTACAAAACAAACACATAAAAAACAATCATCCACACTGGGAATCAATTAAACAACAAAATCATTGAGAACTAAACAAAATGTGTTCAAACAGCATATTTTCAAACTTCTTAAATGGTCTTTTCACATTCAAGTTAATACAATCGACCTGTTTCCTTATACGTAAAGGCAATATGTTCCACAATGGAAAACAACAATATGGATATCTCATGTTGTGATCTTATTTTGAATAAAAAATTACAAAATATTATCAATTCAAGATTAGTAATAATCATGTCAATAATTCAATGGTAGTGTTTTCCCGTGTCAAGTTATTTTTTCCCATTCCACTTTAAAAGGGTGTTAAGTAACGTTTTCTCAAAAATAACTATCAGGCATTTTAGAATGTGTTAGGTTAAATTTTACCTTCTCGGCGCATAATTTTGAACAAAACAACATTATGTGCAAACATATTAGTGCAAGAAGTGTGAAGTGATTCATAGATTACAAGGTAAGCTAAGATCCTTAAACGTGTTTTTCTCAAAATTGTAATAATGTTAACAATCTTCACGCCAGGTCTTTCAATTACTGTATGCAAAAAGATTATAGCAAAAAAATATTAGTTACATTTGCTCTTTGGTTGACTTTCTCTCGTAAAATTTGGGTGTAATTATATGGGATGTACTGTACATAAACAGTATCGAATCACATAAAAACTTACCTACGATGTATTCGAATACATTGTTGTCCAAACATTGACTTTTCACTTTATCCGCTAAACTGAAGACACATATCCAAACGAAAAGTTTCCACATCTTTGATATGACCGAGAATTTAACAAAAATATAAACCTTATACCGTCTGTAACATTGATGCCTCTGTAGATAACTCATAAGCTGTAAAGTTGGAACAGTTTATAATAACTCTATAACAGTTATATGCAGTAAGTATAATTTAGAGATATGCGCTATATTCTTGTATAGTTTACACATTTAGAGTTAGTTATTTAGGTTTTAGAGGCGCACCAACTGCCAAGAGGCTTGTTATATGTACACATTTAGATTTTAATGTACATGGCAATACTTCATTTCTTTTACTACCGTGTTATTCTGCAGGAACAGTTTGGGGAAACACTTTGAGGCTGTAGTTTTGTTGACTATTTTTAAAAAGTGTTGCGTTTGGTTTTTTACATGTATAGTATATTTGTAAAATCCAATTTAAACACTTCCGCGTTTAAGTTGGTCGTAAATAATAATGATATAAGTTATAGAGACCGACACGCACATAAAAGCTTACTAAATTTACGTATGTGTTACTTATGTTTATAGAGTTTTTCATAAATCATTATTTTTGTGCGCTTGGATACAGGAAGGTTTATTTATAATTAGACTTTTGCTTAATTATAAACATATTTAAAAGAATTTGGCTTTTATGATAATTAAGCGATACATAAATGAAACTATTTTCAAATCTTTCTGTTTGACTGTCTGTGCACGCATGAGTCGAAAGCGTCGTAAACACTTTTATATGGTATGTAAATTAGGGTGAATTGTAGTTCATTGTCCAAGTAAAAAGTTTTATTAAAAAATTAAACAAATTAATTTTTCCACATTAACAGTTGCAATATTTTATATTATGTACAAGTATGTACTCGTATTGTGGAGATTGAGAAGAATAAATTCAGAACGAATTCTTTGATTGAACTAACGTTTTTATACAAGTAGTTACGTTTGTATTTCTTAATATCATTAGAAAGGAAATTGAGGGAAAAGAACCTCGTGAGTAAGTACAGTAACGTTGGACAAAGTGGGGAGGTGTAACTTTGTTTTATTGTAGTGGGTATATAAATAAAACTAAGATTATGTTTTTTTTTTGTTCTAATGAAGCTTTCGTCCTTCTATAGAGTGTTTCACTCGATGTCAGCCTCTGATTTTTCCCTTATAACTTTCAAACTAATGGACGTAATGCAGCGAAACTTGACGCGGGAATACCTTGGTGTATGAAAAGCATGATTATCACAAAACAATTTGTTAAAGTGGTAGCCATTAGCATCAAGACCTGCCTGCACACGTGGTGAAAAAAGATCTTTTCTCCCCATCCGATTGAACAGGAGGTTATTGAAATCAATACTAAATTTTCCTCATTGCATACTCAAAATCACAAATCTAAACCTACAATTTGTGTTTATGAGTGCAAAAACTGTGAAAACACTTCCACTTTCTTGTAACGATTTTTTGCTGCATACTCGCAGGCTATATCTTACTATACAATACATGTCCAACTGCTTGCTTCCTTGCTTTTTCCAACTGCCTCGTTTTATAAACAATTCGAGATAGTACTAAGCAAACATTTACAGAAAGTAAAATTTAATACCGTGGTGAAAAATACTTTGAAAATATGGTATACTGTGAAATAGCGATAAAATAAAGAAGGATACTTAAATTTTGAAGGCCACGTGTATTAAAACAACAAATTGAACCCAAATTTGAGGGAAAAATTGGGGTAAGAGTTGAGAAATTCAATTTTTGTAACCCCACAAATTCTGTTAATACCAATTTTTCGAATACAAGTTTATACTAACCGCCGTTGGTACAGTTATATTCCTTCTTTAATATGGATCTCTTTAGTTGTTTTTTTGTATTCAATAATTAAAATCACGAAATTGACTTTAGCATGCGTTCAAGACATTAATATTTGAAGCGTATAACAGCTATTTGACATGAAATAATAATATAATTAGCTTTAAATCCGTCCTCAAATATCAAAAATAGTTTTAAACAATTCGATCATTTACTATTTCAGTATGTTAACCTTTCTTAATGTGTATGTTGTGTTTTTGTAGTTCAATTTTAAGTAATATTGTAATTTCAGTATCATTTGATCATTCACTATTTTAGTTTGTTAACCTTTCTTAATGTGTATGTTGCGAACTTGTATTTCATTTTAGGTAATATTGTATTTTTATTTTCATATGATTGTATAGTTTATTATTCATGGTGCATGAAGTTGGTCCTTGAGGACTGTTTAAAATAAAAAAAAATAAAAATAAAAATCATTCGGTATAATTGATGTGCTTGTATAACATAGAATTAAATTTTTTGTTAGAGACATTTGTTCGATAGATGATGGCTCTCCATGTGCTACATTTGATCTCCTATGAACTACAGCGAATTTATCTTTTTACTTCACCAACGCAACCCTTCGTATGATGATATCGAGTATCATCACCTGTTATTGAGACGCTACCATCGGAACGCCAATGTAAGTAAAAACAATAATAAAACAGACACGCCCTTCCTCGGAATTTGTTGAGTCGGAGTAGCATCACCGAAAAATCCATCTCGCTCTGACGACAACTAACCAAACTCCCATTTTTTTTTTCGCGAGAGTCGAGAGTCGAGAATGTAAAAAAATAAAAACAAAGTTCGGAGGACGAACGCCTAGAGCGAGAATGCGTTTCGCTCTTCGGTCGTCATCGTGTCGCCGAAACGCTAAGGTGGAGAAAGAATGGGTGGGTGGAAAACAAAGAAGAGGTGCTAAAGAAAGAGAGAGAGAGAGATAGATGCACGAGCCAGTGACGACGGGCGATTGAATTCGCGTCTTGCAAATCAGCTCGCTACAAACACGACCAACCCAGCAGCAGCGGTGGCGGCGGCTTAGCCCAAACACACGCGCTATTTTCTGAAAATCGATTCGATTGCGAGCGCCCGAAATTCATTTCTATCGACGTAAACAAGCCACATTCTTTCTCCGTAGTGCGAGGAAGATGAAAAAAAATAGAGAAAATGAAGAAGCGCAGACACCGGCGAACGCGAAAAGACGAAAGAAGAGGACAACGCGACGCATTCGTTCGTCGTCGTCGCGTCGGTCGTGGAAAAGAGGGGGGGGGGAGGAGGCCAAGAACAAAATGAAATGTTTAATAAACGGAAACAAAGATAAAAGGAAGACGGCGACGACGACGAGTATGGTAGCGCACAGGTGTTCTCTTTTCCAACGGGAGACGAAGATTGTCAACGTTCACGAGGAAGGGTGGTGGTTATGACTCTAGCGGATAATCTTCGGTGCACGTCGAAACACGAACCGAGTTGCGTTCGGAGACAAACGACTTAATCGATTTCGCTCGCGACGGATTAAAGCGCGTGTTTTCCTCTTTTTGCAACACTACGTTTCAATTAAGAAACTTTTTTTTCCATTTAAATTTCCGTCTTCCGATGGTGTGTCGAGCTTGTAATAAAACAAAGACGGAGATAACGGAATAGTTTTCCATTATTATAAGGCTCGGTTTTCTAAGGTGTCGATTGTCATAGACGATGATCAATTCGGCAGTGGTTGACAGTCATCGAATTTTATTTCAATTGTATTTATTTATTTATTTATTTATTTATTTAGTAAGAATGCGTCCCGGAGGAACAATACAACGTAAGAGATACATTGAGTAATTGAAATTGCAAAAATGAAACAATAGAATTAAGAATAATAAATAAATAATGATTACAAATCAAGATGTGAGTGAAAAGTGATTTTATAAAATGGGTGCAATGACTTTTACAGTTGAGATGGAATCAGGATGGAGTAAAAGGGAGTTGTCTGATACGCAATGGGAGACTGTTCCAGATAGTAAAGGTATTGTAGGGAAATTAGGAGTGTAGGCTAAATGGTTCGGAAACTTTTTTAAAATTATTTTGTGGAGTTGAGTGAAGCGAGTGAGAAGAGAATATTGTTTGATGAAGGAGACTAAGTGCGACAAATTGGTAATGACTTTGCTTATTTCAAAGAAACTATAAAAAGTAATAAGTTGTGGGGTGGTCATAATTTTTTTAAACTTGAAGTTGGAAATGACTGTGTAAGGGAAAGTTTGAAGATTGTCCGAATGATTCTGTTGTAGGACGTTTGTAATCGTTTAATGCGAGTCATCCCAAATGACGATGACATATGTAACTATGGAGATAACTTTAGAGATAATAAAGATTTTTTTTTCATTTTTTCCTTATTGGTTAAGATATTCTCTGAGAAACAAATGTGCTTATTGAGTGGTATTCGATTCCCATGAAATATAGAAACTATGAAGAAATTGAAACACGTCACCAAGATGGCGACGCAGGAGGTTGGCTCGATTTTACCGCTCCCGTCATCTGAACACAAGCTTTCAAAAAAGACTCCAACTGGCTAAACGTCAACAAGTTATAAATGTTGCTTCTCCCACCCAATTGAGAGCTTTAGTAAAAAATACTTCGCATTCATCTATAAAAAAACTTGATCCAAGTAAACAAAGCATTCTTAGCGTGGTGTAATAATCCTAATAATTTTACTACTTTACCTTTATTCCGCCCTTTGAGTACTCATAATAAATCAATAATAACTTATCTTCAACTTGATAACGAACAATTAATTAATATGACAAAATCTCTTAAACCCACTTCATCTTACCCTAATGAGTTAATCACTCGTTCGGTAATTATCAATGGTCACCCAAATTTAGTTTCCAGCATAGTAAACCTTATTAAATACATATATAGAACTTCTAAATATCCTGACCCTTGGAAAATAGCCACAATAATTCCCAAGTACAAATCTGGTCCTAATTCTTCTCTAATTTCATTTAGACCTATAGCAATTCTTCCCTTTATCGCTAAACTTGCAGACAAGATTCTCTTTAAGAAAATAAAAACGTTAATAGAATCAACTACTCCTCCAAATGCTTTTGGTACTAAACCGCATAAATCTGTCTTATTCTTTTTACTAACCCTTTATGAATATATTTATTCAAATAAAACAAACACACTGATATTCTAATTATTTCACTTGACCTATTTAAGGTGTACGACTCTATTTCTCGAAACGCAGTTTTATGTTCGCTCTTACAGTTGGGTCTGTCCTTCCATTGTTTGGACCTACGTTTTGATTATTTTAATAACCGTTTCTTCCAAATAGCCTACGACAGCACTTCCATTACGTCTTCTCAGAACGGTGTAATTCAGGGATCTCCTATGGCGAGCATTTTTTATGCAGCTGTAACGAATTCGATCTTTGACTTAACCTTATCTTCCACATTACTTTCTTATGTTGATGATAACATTTTGATGTTACCGTTCAGCCTTTTCGAATTTCCTATCGCAAATCATCTAATGTTAAAAGATTTAGATATAATGGAGAAGTGGTTGACATCAAAGCAACTAACCCTTAATCAACTAAAAACAAAAACTATCATAATATCAAACCATATTAATAGGGAAAAGCAACATCTCACTATTATGGGCGTTGTCTTAGATTCTGGACTCAATTTTGGCATTCATATCGATAATTTGATAACAAAACTACAAAAAAAAACTTTCTTGTTAAGAGGTTGAAGAGCCTTCTTTCAACTAAGGAAAAAATTATCTTAAAAAATAATTCCTACTATCAATTATGTCAATTTCAATATGAGAAATATTAGCATTTTGTAATGTACTGTATATAGACATTGAGATCTTGTTTTTCAATGTGTAATTGAAAAATGTTTTAGAAAAGATAAGGGATGATTTGGATTTCGTATTCCATTAGCCAGATAACATACACGTGTGTCAATGATCATTTTTTTATAGTCAACAGTTGTTTGATCTTTAAAAAGAATGATGTAGAATGGTACAGACTCAAGCCAAACAGTAAACGAACATGGCGATTGAAGGCCACTTGGCGACGGTTAATTCTAAGTGTGGGAGTATCTCCCCATAGTGAGGCTCCATAAGAAATGAGTGTCGTAAGTTTCGATTTGAGATACAAAACTTTTTCTTTTTGAGTATGAGTGTTTTTAATTCTTTTGGTAATATATAATTGCCTGCTTATCTTAAGGGTAAGTTTTTCCAAATGTAAAAAAAAGAGATGTTTGGACCTATCCAGAGTCCCAGTATGCTTTTATGATCCATTTCATCCTTAGATGGATTTGACATAGTAAGAATTTTAGTTTTTTGCTGGTTCATAAATGAACCACATGTTTTACAAAATCGTTGCTTACTTTCACCCTCACTGAAACATCTGCTTCAAGACGCGACGTGCGAACTAGGCTAGGATAAACCGTGATAGGGTCATGGTAAGAAATTAAACATACATGAAAAAACTTGACGGAATCCTACAATGGTGAAGCTACGCGACCCTTGCGATGAAGTGTCGCGAATCGATAGGCGTTCCAAATCTACAGTCACGATGATCGTACCATGCAACGACGAAAAAGACGAGCAAGACACGACAACGCGACCAGGCTTCATTTCGCTTTCCAGTCGTGGTCAAGTTCATCCGGGTTATCGATCGTACGCGCCAGCCGAAGGGTCTCTCTCGCTCACTCTCTCTTAAGTCGACAGGAGGAGTAGCAACGACATCACCACCAAAAAAAATAGAAAGAAACAGGGGGATGGAAAGAGGAGCCGTTAGCCCGGTGCCGTTGCCCATCATTCCGTCTTGCTGTCGGGCTAAAAGTAAGAAGAGTCTAAGAAGAAGTTGGCGTTGACCCAACCACGGTGCGTGGGCGGAGGCACTGGTCGCCAGCCGAGCGTGATGTATGGGCGACTACAGGGCCGGTGGCTGCCAGCTGACGGTCTGAAGAGTGCGAGCAATAATCTTTAGCCAAGCGCAACCTAATCTTTATGGAGGTGTCGTTGTCCCGTTCTTCCAACTCTTCCCCCCTCCCCATTCTCTTTACCACCATCTTCGTCAACGACAACCGACTCGAGAAGGAAATGAAAATAATGTCTCAACGAAGGGAGAGTCTGAGAGAGGAACCAGACGAGAGGGACACATCATTATCATTACACAAACACGTTCATTGATTCACTAAGGTTCCAGATACACAGTAGCGATCGTGGATAGTAACCCTTTTTTCGTGACTCGTATTCATTGCATCTTCTTCTTCGGTGAAGAGCCGCGCGACTGATATCGTAGCACGCACTGACAACCCGTGACCAAGCCTCGTGTCGCTGCGAATATTATTCACCATAGAAATCTTTCAGCGTAGAAACTTTTCCGACTCTTTCGAGATGCATCGGCGGTTCCGCTATCGCTCGCCCATTAGCAGCCAACATGCCTCGACGCGTGTCCAATTTTATGGCGGAACTTGCCCCGTTAACGGGTTGTTGGAATCGAATAAATTGTATCCGCTTCCAATTCGATTCTCACTCCAACGTATGTTAATGAGATAATTGCTTTAAGTCTAATGCAATCTGCAAAGCGAAGGCTACTCACGCTTTTCGCTTCAATCGAATCTGGCGCTGGAAGAGCCAGACCTTTCAAACCCTTTCGTCGAACAACGACGACAACAAAAAGCTGCGCTGATGCAGTTGGTCGTCGAAAGCATTCATACGTTTGGCTTCGAGCCGATCCTTTCACGATGGAACGAGTCGATTAACCGCGACTGATTTTGGCCTTACTCGCTTCTTCGCCTCCCCAACCTCTAGGGTCCTGGTGATGTTTCTCGAAGCGTCCCCGTGCATGCAACGCGGCAGGTCGAAGACAATAACAACCTGCCCTCTTCGCTCTTCCACATTGGTTGAAAAGCTTTCGCACGCCCAACTGACACGGCGCCCCTATCTCGAACGACCGAGTTAAGAGCCGAGCATTCCGAAGGAAAAGGACGAGGAAGACGACGACGTTGGTTGTTTTAAGATCGCGTCGCTGGTTCGAGAAACGAGTGCAAATAAACGCTTCTGCATCTTCAACGGAACTTTGAATAGCCACGAAACTCCCACTCTAATGAATGAAAATGTTGGTGGGAAGGCGTGCAGCTGCTCGTTAGGATTTAAGCCTCTCGTCGTTGAAAATCGTTAGCGCCAAAGAGGCTGAGCACGCGCTAAGTGAGCACGCTGTCTGTACCCCCACTCGAGGCTCCCTTTATCCCTACCGCTCCCCCTCCGCTCTTTGTATTAGCAACCACCGAGAAAACCATGCACGGACAACGGTCCAGCTCATCTGCATGACCGACATCAGCGCCGAACTATGACGACAAGTTTTGCTCATTAGTCACGATAAAGAAGGCGCGTATCAAAGGAAAATCGATGATGAGGCTGATGGAAACATCGAGTCATGTGGCCCCATGATTGGAGCGTATCGCTGCACGAGTAATCAACGTTACTTCGTCTTCCATTTAACCATGACATAAATTATATGTCTAAATATTTGTCCCTTATCTGGGATGCATAATAATAAAATAAAATAAAAAATTAAAATATGTTAGTACAATATGTCACGACTAACGATAACCAAAACGATGATTTCGTAACATGATATATTTCAATATATTAAGACTAAAATTAAATAAATAAATTCCTCTTAAAGGCAGTCGATTTTGCTTTCGAATTATCTCGATCGTCTTCAACCCTTGGAAAATGACCGATGGGAGAGAATGCGATAACGACTGAAACCAATAGTAAGTAGTTGTTGTTTTTTTTTTACCTGTAATGATGAGTCGACCTACGCTGCTGCTGGCTCGCACTTCACTCGTAAGACGATGACGCGTTCTGCATCGGTACTGAAGACTATCCCGGGGACCAACTTCCCGGATGTGCAACTCTCCCGTCGGGAACAGGCTGTACTTCTCCCCTATACGGATGAGCAACAACACCATCGTGTGTGAATCTTCCAACCCACAACACCACGGAAGCGTGAACGGACACTTGCCATTTTCTATAACGGACGGAGACATGCCAGGGCCCTCGGCGGTCCACGATGTCACCACCACGTAGTCCCTGACGAAGCTGGGGATGTAGCAGCGGACGACGGCCGTATTGCCGCGAATGACGAACTCGTCGTACACGTGCACCTCGTAGAATTGCTTCACCACTGCAAACAAAAACACAAAGTCAAGGAACGACATTTTACACACCGATTAGACAGCAATTAGCAGGCCACAATGAAAAAACAATCAAAAAGTCACAATAAAAAACACAAAAAAGACAGTGAAAGCAAGTCACGCGCTCAACTTGGAGAAAAATTCATCAATATTTATACACAACCATTTATTAATGATTATCATAACACGCATTCATCTTTACAATTAAAAACATACCGATACCGGTACTAAAAATCATAATTTTAGTGAAACGACCTTTCATATGCGATTCGTTCCAAGATTTATAAATGTAGCGGGCGAGTTGTACCCGCCATTGATTTTTTTAAAGAGCTATTTCGAAGATGTTGGTTTTATCCACAATGATTATAAAGTACAAGGTTTCCACTTGCAGCTGCCGTCTCTCCGTGTTTTCCTTATAACTTTTCAACTAATGGACGGTCCAGTAATTCAGTGAAATTTGACACGAAAATACCTTGGTGTACGAAAACCATGACACTCTCATAGCAAGTGTTGAAAGTGATTGCCATTGAAATCAAGATACGTCTGCACGCGCCTCTGCATGCTACGGAAGGTATTCATCAACACATTGGGAGTCACATATTAATGGAAATCACAATATTCTCTACTACTGTAGTATTCTTGTTGTATTATAATTTTTTTTTATTTTAAAATTAATTCGATCAAAATGATCAATAGTACAAAGTGCAAACAAAAAAAGAACACAAAATAAGACAAAGAGAAAACAAACAACAACAAAGGACTGTAAGAACCGGAAAATGCAAAGGGATGCCATCAGAACAGCAAACTATGTCTATATAACAAACGGTCAAACTCAGCTAATAACGACTGGTCCAAAAAGACCGATAATAATAAAAAGATAATTATAATAATAAATTTTTTTTACCCACGATGGGGTAAAGATGAGTACAAGTACATCAGTTTATTTTTTGATACAGTATGAACATATGGTTACATTGTTACAGTAGTTATAGTCATGTCGTCAATTTTTGTTTTGTAACCATAAGTTAAAATATATTTTTAACCCCTTAGGGGTAAGCATTACAGTGAAAGTGTAACAATTATCTAATAAAATATGTCTAAATAAATAAACAAATTTTAAAGTGTATACATCTTTTTACACATTGTAAGCGAATACTGGAGTAACTCGGAGAATCGAGGTATTACTTTTTTTATTATTAATTTTACCATAAAAGATGAATTTGAGAACATGGATTACACAGACCCATCCATGCAAGAGGTGTTTGAACAAAGACTTCTTAAAAGATATACAAGTTCCGAAGCTTATTAAGCTTTTCCAGGTCTACATTAAAGCAACACCATTCGGACTTCTCATTTTTGTGATTTGTTCCTTCGGTCATCCATTTCACAATGAATACTCATGACCATATCACATGGAACGCCCTCCCTTACTGTATCCGTAAACTGACAATTAACACCCCCAACTAACCCTGAGTTCACCACTTTAGATAAACAAATTAAACAAATATTTGTCACTTCTTATAACTACCTAACTGTTTTGTTTGTCTAAACAATGTCTCACTGATGATGAAAAGATTCAATGTTGTTTTCAAAGAAAAAACAAGAAAAACGATTTTTCTTGCATTTCAACTACAGTAGAGTATTTCGTATCTTGTATTATTTTATTACAAAATTAAATAAATAAATAAAAAAAAATAATAATAATAGTAATAATAATAATAATAATTAAAAAATAATACAATTTTAAGGGCAACGCAATTCTATTACAAACTAAAAACTGTAGTTCGAAGTGTGGACTGACCGAAGAATCAGTGCAGCCGGGCAGTGATACGCTACCTAACCAAAAATGTCGTAACGAAAATGAAATAGAACGAAGGCTAAAGCGCAGGCGTTTGGTTTCCAGTTAATCGGCGACCTTGGGACCACGTTACAACAATTAGATATATAAATGACAAAATGTCACAAATATATACTACATAAAAAAACGATTAAAAATATAGAAAAAACAAACTGGGTCGAGGAAAACAAAATGTTATCAACAGTCAAAAATCACGAAATACAGTAGTCTCTCTCTAATCCGACACCTCGTCAGTCCGACACATCCAGTAATCCGACACTCGACAGGTAGCAGGTGGGTACATAAAACTGTCTTTAAACGAAAAACAAATTGACGAATTTCGTGTGCAATGCAATGATATTGAAGACAGTAAGACAGATATCGTCAATAACGTCGCCTCCTGGTGACGATTTCCTTTCAGCCAGTCTCAACAACTCAATTGGTGGATCGAACTTAACCACGAGCCGGATATATTACTCAAAAACTTTAAGTGACAACAATATTAAAAAGACGAACAAAGGAAAAGCTACTAAAAATCTTCAAGTAAAAAATCAAAAAACCATCAATGATGACGATTTACTTTCTCTCGACCATCCAAAAACAAGTCCATTTCCCTATGCACAAATGGTTAAAAAAAATTTTTCCTTACCATCCACGTCCTCTACTACTCAACAGCATAGTAGTTATTGTCTCACTAACTCTAGAGATATAAGCAGTCCTGATACTTTTCAACAGTCTCATAAGCAATTTAATAATGAACATATTAATAAAATGAACCTTAAACCCCGTAGCCAAGGTATATGGGGAGAAGCTCCCACAGATCTACCAACTTTGCAAAAGCCTCCTAAAACTATTCGACTCACTATAAGTAATGTCTCTAGTCTTATAAACGCCGAACAATTAAAAGCCAATATTGAAAGATACAGCTTAAAGGTAATACAATGTTCTAAATGGGTAACAAAAAGCGGCGAAACCTCACGCAAGTTTTTTGTTCGCATTGTTGCCCCCGACTTTGAATCAGTCATGAAAAAATCTTTATGGCCCAATCATATGTGGGTTGAAAGGTTTAAAGGACGTAACCCAACTCTCATTTCGGCATCTAAATCTCATCAACAACCACTGGCTACGTCTAACAATAATCAAACAAAACCTGCTGACAACAATCAAATACATGACTTAAATAATTTATGACTACCTAATCAGATCAATTACAAAAACTCTGTAGCCTTCTTATACCTTAATGCCCGTTCTGCCCGTAATAAGAAAGATGACATTCAATATTTAATACAATCTACAAAGCCTCAAATTGTATGCATCACTGAGACTTGGCTGACAGACCAAGATAACCATTCCATTCTTTCTTTTCAGAACTACCAAACAATATTGACTAATCGTGATTCTCGGGGAGGAGGTGTGGCAATTCTACTTGCCGACACTTTAAAACTTTGCTCCACTCGACATCACGCTAATAGTGGCCTTGAAATCTTACAAGCTCATATTTCTACCTCTCTAAATACAAACTCCAATCTCAACATCATTGTTGTTTATCGCCCCAACTATGTACCATTGGAAAATCTCATTGATGTTCTTACCCATCATTGTACAATTAACATTAATACCCTCATTCTAGGAGATTTCAATACAAGATTTGACAAACCTGACAAATCCACAAATGAATTACTTGCAGCCATGCAAAGCTTTCAATTGCATCCTTACATTTCCTTTCCCACAAGATATAATCATCTTGATTTCAGTACCATTGACCAATTTTTTGTGTCTAATTCTATTATTATTTCTGACATCAAGCCTATCAACGTTCACCTGTTTGACCATGTAGTCATTACCGGTAACATTAATATTATCCATCAAACTATACAAAAAAACCAACAAACCTCGTACACCTTAAACTACCAATCAGTTGACTGGCTCTCAGCAGACACTGCTATTACCCAACTTTGTTCCCATCTTGAAATTTTAGGATCTCAAGACATTGATCAATTTTTAATGATGCTCTATGAGCATATATTTTCTATTTTAATCTCATGCGGTTTACTTCTTAAACAACCTCATTATCATAATCATCACTACAAGTCATGGTGGACCCACGACCTTACAAACCTTAAACACCGACTGAACATAGCATATTTTAATTTTGTCACTACAAAAACACCTGCCAATTTGTCTATTTTAAAAAGTATCAAAAAACAGTACAAACTATTGGTCATAAAATCAAAACGTCAATACATTGGTAAAACCAATTTTATGTGGAAAGCCATAAATTCTGAAACCCATCAACGTTCTCATACCCTTCACCCTAAAAATCACAAACGCTTTCTAAATTGCTGCAATAATCCACTCCCTAATGTTTATAAACCATATGTCTTTCAAAATATCCTGTTATCCAATGAAAGTGATAGGGTATCAAATATACCAATTGAGTTAATTAGTAATGTACTTCACGAAATGCCTAAACAATTTCAGCACACTAATGATATTCTCGATTCGGCATCTTTACATCACCTTAAAAAGAGCTTATTATCGATTAAAACGATAATCTTAATAAATTAAGATTATTGTCTCTAATATTCTTAACATTATTCTTAAAACTCAAGCCTACCCGTCTAGATTTAAAATAGCAAATATTTTTCCAAAGTTTAAAACCGGTCCTGTCGATGATATGTCCTCATTCCGCCCAATAGCATCATTGCCTTTTCTCTCAAAAGTCATTGATAAATTAATTTTCCATGAAATCAAACGTCTTGCTAATACCATTTGCCACCCCCATTCTTATGGAGTGACTAAAGGGAAATCACATACTACATTTCTTTTAAATTTATATCTACTATTAGTCCAATATTACTCTCCTGATTTATTTAATATTACAATTATTCTTACAGACTTATCCAAAGCTTTCGACACTCTTAGTCGATATTCAGTTATCAACACTTGCATATCTCTTGGTGTGTCAACTCATATTATCCACATCCTCAATCACTATTTCTCAGATCGACATTTTCAAATTTTTAACCATCCAGAATCAAGGACTCTTTCCTCTAATGGGGTTGTTCAGGGATCTTCTACTGCTTCTCTTTTTTATTTTTTAATTGCAAATCAAATTCATGACCTGCCCCTCAAAGGTAAGGTCATGAATTATGTAGATGACAACATTTTACTCTATCAATACCCCAAATACGAACACCACATTATCAATAATAATATTACAACTGATTTACTAACTATCACACAGTGGTCCAATACACATGGTCTTACTTTGAATCCGTTAAAAACTAAACGTCTTACAATTACCAATCCATTTTCTCAAGAGTCATCTCCAGTTAAAATTCTTGGAATATGGCTCAACCACAACCTTAATTTCTCATATCATGTAGAAAAATTAACTAATTCGATCCTTCGCAATATTTACTTAGCAAAAAGACTAAAAAATCTACTAAGTCATAAAGAAAAAATTATTTTCATAAAAACAAAAATAAATCCATATATCACCTATGGCATTTGTCTTTGGGCTGATATCCCTAACTATCGTTTTAATCGATTAAAAACTGCATTCAATAGGATCATCCGAACTCTCTTTAAACTTAGACCATATCAATCCATATCCACATTCTTAAAATCTCGAGGCCTCCTTACTATTGATAAATTGGTTAAATTCCATCGTCTTCTTGAAATAGGTCGTGGGTTACATAATCAACAACACCCTTATCACTACTTACACGCATATACTGTCGATTCAGAG
>JAQIWH010004295.1:0-17397 GCA_034695005.1 Cryptops parisi | reverse complement strand
AACCATTGGCTGATTTATTTAGCTTCCTCATAATTGTGCCAGCAATTCTGTGTCAGCTAATTTGGGATAGAGTATAGAATAACATGCATCGACTTTAAAAGTTAGTACTTGGAGTTTAACGATGGCACCGACTGGCCTTACAGATATGTCATTTGGCCCTCAGACTTTATTGAGAATCAGAAATATAGAAATGATGATGAGATGAAAATGATAACTATAGAACAGGGTTTTATGATGCAGAAGAAAACGGGAGTACCTCGAGAAAACTTGCCCCAGCGGTGTTAACTTTGCAATGCTTTGAAAAAAAAACTGACAAAAATAGAAAATAAAAAAAGCCTATATCGAAAAAAGGGTATATAAAACACAAAACTATTTTAAAGGACCATTTTGAAACTGGTGAAGTTACTCTTTTGCTCCTTTCTTCGTTGCTGGTAAATCCAAGCAAAAAGAAAGTGAAAACAATAAAAGAAGATGACAACGAATCGAATTTCACAATATTTTTTCTCTTATCAGATCAATATTATGTCAGTGAGAATAAAAAATACAGTATATAAAAATGAAGAGAAGAACACGGAGAAAAATATAACAGAAAATTCATAAAGATAAGAACAGAAGAGATGAAGAAAAAAAAGTTTCAATGGTTCGAGAAAGGTAGTAAGATGTTTTGTATTCTGACAACCGATATAAGTAAAATCCAGTTAAAGTCTGTATATTTTTACGCGCATAAATCGAATAAAATTGATCTTATTTAGACGCCATACTTGGCGTCTAAATTGGGTGACTCCAGGAATGGTTATAATTCATTTTAAAGATTTTATTAAAAAGCTAACAAATGCAACTTTTGTTTACTCCCACCCCTAAACTGGAGAGTTTTTGTTTATGTTCACACGGGTTCATCGGCTAGCAAACAATAAAAAAAAGTATAACAAAAATAGTAACAAAAATAGTAACAAAAATAACTTTGTCAAAGAAATGGTTTTGTTGACAATGAAATAGATCATTCACCAATGAGTCATGGCCGAATGAACAAACATAGAAACAAGATTGCCGGGTTAAAAAAAATTGCCCGTGAGACTAAGATGAATCCATAGACATGTAATTCATCAAAATCCATCAAACCGTCTAGCTTGTAGGTGGAAACCAAAAGTCATACATCTTCTTTAATAATTTGCTATTTTACTAACACCCGATTACAAACCTCATTGACTCGGAGTAGCATCCAATGAGAGTGAACAGCGCAAAATTCCACAAAAAGTACAGTATATTGACAATACCCATACGACCGACTTAAAAATATCTATTCTTGGTTTGAACATGAAATTTGGGATACCCAGTAGTCAAGGACAGATTTTCAGTTGTGATCAGGCTTTTAAACTAGCTTAGGTTGGCTATAAGCCTGTTGAATGACGGTTTTTTTATTAGTACATGCATAAATACATACATCAACCTTAACCATACATAACCCATCTTTTGGCGCAGTATGGTTAAAATAGCAATAAATACAAGACTCTCGTAAAAACCTTTAATTTAAAAGTTTTGGAACAAAAAAATCGACATTACCATCGATTATACTGTCTTAAAACTTCTCGTAGAGGTAAAGCTAGAACTTGCTTCAAGGTACGTCAATCTTAATAGTCCCAAGCTAATTCAGGACTAAAATATTCAACAACAACGAAGAACGTGAAAAAGTTACAAACTTTTTAATTAACTTTTATAACCTAATTCCAGTCTGACGCGTAGAAACTTTTCAAATCATTTATGTAAACCGGAATGGTATCGTTGTAGTGATAACTTAGTTTTCGCGATCCTAATAAAAGTGCGAATTCCCAGAAAAAGGCGTTGGTTTGCAAAGACGTTTTCCCAACCGAATATTATCTCCAATTTTAATTGTTCCTTTCATTCTTCATTAATGTGCACCTTCCGATGGGATGTAGGAGTTATGCTAGTAATTGCTAAGAAAGTCATTCGCTACCCACTCTTAAACACACACACACACACATACGAATACACACACAACACACCAGCTTACGTCACCACACATGGGGGCTCGTGTGTTTTCCCTTGGCTTTAAATGGTAATTAACACGTCTGCGTTTAATTAGATTCTATTTTGCATTTCGAAATGTATGAGCAACGAGTGCGCTTTTCAAGTTTGAAAAAAAGGAAATTCTGAACTCAATTGATTTTTTTTAAAAATAAAAGTACTTTTCAATTAGTTTATTAAATCGACTAATTCAAACGTAAAGTAAGAAATTAAATCAAAGAAAGGTGACAAAAAATAAAACTTAGTTAAGTATAAATAACGATTCCTCTGGTTTCTCAAACCATGACACGAGCAAGCAAATGCAAACTCAGTGAACAAACGACGATTCATACAAAAAACTTCAATTTATGCGATTTTATTGTATTCATTTTTCTTATTATGCGACAACAGTGAACGCTCAAATGCTCGTTATATGCAAAAAAATTTCTTATGTTAATTTGTGCAGTGCTGAACAAGTGACAACACTCCAGAACCTGCCTGTTTTTTATTTTGATATATATCATTTTTAAATTATGCGATAGTAAGAGTGTACGAGTCCTTAATATAAGCGAGTTTTTTACATCAATTTCACTGATATGCGAGGAAATAATTTCTTCTAAAAACTGGTTATGAGCGAAAAACGTTCGATATTATGCGATTTTTCTGCAGATTTTCCTCGAGTAACTAAACGCTAAAATTTTGTCACATCAAGAAAATTTCGATTCACACGATTTTCGATTTACGCAAAGTTTTTGTGGTTATCAAGTTTTGTGCAAAACCGTTGCAGTTTACAAAATTGTAGTTCAACAACACAACAAAGCTTGATCGCTATACACTGTATATAATAACAGCAAAAATTGTCATCTAGATAAATTCATAAAAGGCACTATCATTATAGGATATCACCAAAATAATCTCATTAACGGTGAAAAGATAATCCAACACCCACCAAAATTAATTACCAATAAGCGCCAACGATAATGGTCTACAATTCAATGTTATCTTGGTAATACTTTAATAATGAAACTAATTTCGTTTACCAACGATCTTCACTACTACGCTCGAAGTTATTTCTTTTTCAACATTAAAGATGAACAACTATATCCTCACAATACAAAAAAAAATAACCGAAGAATACTGTTTCGAAATAATGATCATCGATGTTAGTGTGTGGAAAAAATGATATAGATAGGTTAAATGTAAAGGAAAATGGATTCTACTAACTCACCGGTGTAAGAACAGCGCTGAATCCAGCCTGACAAAAGCCTTGTCGATGATAGCCCAAAGCAACTGGAAAAAGAAATAAGAAAATCAATTGATGCGATAAACAAGTAACCCGTAAAGTATCCCTTGAGATACTATTGACTCCCTTCACTCCCTCAAGCACTTTACCACACACCAATGGACTTTCAATAAGTTCAACTTTACACAGCAACAAAGAATTTTTCGTTGGAAAAAGAAACAACAACAAAAGGATCAAAAGAGATTCACAGATTAGTAACGCTCGGTGGAAGTTAAAGTGTTAAGTTTAATGTTTACCATTCAGCCGCATTTCTGGGGAACTGGGGATCTATAAACTTGAAAATTTTATTTGTTTTTTTTTATATATTTAATTCACCATTTAAAATTATTTTCAAACATTGACTAGGAGTAGATCCATGCTGCAGCACGGTAACATGAAATAGAGTTTCCAAGTTAATAATACAAACTTTAGATTTATAACTACAAAACTAATATATTTGTACTTTTACGTGTACTACCATCCAACAAACTCCGTCTAGTGACAGAATGCTACACTTATGGCTGGTTTCAATAACAAACACCAATAACAGCTGAATTGAGGAAGGATTCTGAGAGGGGCTAACCACACATATATACACACAAATACACCTAAAGGCCATTATTAGTATTAATTTTATGGTACAAAAAATTTTAGTTTTTTGAACAATAAAAGCACGAAATTGGGCACTTGCCCAATCTTGATATGACAATGGTATTCAGATAAATAGTTAAGGCAGTTAACAAGGCAATGAATAAGACAATTAACAATTAACAAGTCAATTAACTAGTCTTTACATTTCAAAATATTTAATCATGTCATGTATTTAGTAGTAATACATTTTTTCAAATCGAATGTAAAAGGCCATAAGTTTGAGCCATTCTACAGCACGAAGGCGAAGAGTCCCATATTTGAATTGCTTTGTATGACACAGAGCGTTTTGTAAACTGTGTATTAATAGTTGGAAGTATAAGTAGTTTTTATTTTCATAGTCTTGAGGATGACAGGTATTGATGACTATATAGTCCAATAGATTTTTGTTTAAATGCCTGAACACCCATTCTTATATTATACAATTCTACTGTCGATAAATAGCGATTTAAATCTATATTTTTCTTATGTTTTTTTATTTGTAATCCTGTAATTTTTAGTTTTTTAAAGAATCTTTTCTGAATAGTGTATATTGAGTGAGTTATATATTGGGGGGCAGCGCCCCAAATTTGTATGCAGTAATTAATGTTAGATTGTATATATGCAAAGTACAGCTTGTCAAGAATAACGTGCGACATTGCTGAACTATGTTTAAGAATAAAGCCTGTGTATCTAGAAATTTTATTCACTATTTTATCAACATGAGGTTTCCAAGAAAAAAATTCATCAAATAGTAAACCAAGTATAGTTAAATTTGATTTATATTCTAGGACAGTGTTACTCGTTGTATGAAAAGCAATTTTACCTTAAAATCGCTCGTTATGTGAAATGTTGTTGTAGTAGCTTGTTATAGGAAGCTCGACTGTAATATAGAAGGGTGAGGTAACAATTTTCTTTATACTTTAGTTGTCTTTCCGCAATGCACATCTTTCCACAATGAAAACCAACTCTTATTTAATTTGATGAGACGAAGTTTGAAAACTTATGGTTTTTTTATAATTTTTATAATTTATAATTTATTAATAAATAAAACTGAACAAGTTTTTCAGCATCTTGGCTTCATCAACAGCAGTGTAAACAATTTTATACACTGCTAATGATAAAGCCAAGATGCTTCAAAATCTGTCCAGGTTTTTATATATTTATAAATTTATGTATAATAAAAACAATATAGAAACATTATACAAAAAACGTAAGTTTTCAAACTTTGTCTCATCAAATTAATTATTCTCCAGTTTGCCAGATTCTTTTATAAAACACAAAAGTGTTCAACCACGTGTTTTAAAAAAGAAAACCATCTTTCATCCAACTGTTATTATTTGTTAAGCGGTGAAGCTTATAATATTTTGAGTGAAGTCCAAAAAATGTAGTGAATAAAATTTTCATTAAAATGTACTAACTCTTACATTCTAACACAACTTATTTCAACTTGACTCTATCTAGGGAATTTCATGAAGATTACTTGGTAACCATTAAGACCACTAGTCCTAAATTTTTTAAATACCACTTTCATTTGGCAACAACAACAACAAACAAAACGCAGTTAATTCCAAAAAGTAAACAATTGTCGTCAAGTACCAATGCATTTTTAATTAATCCTTTTTTAATTAAGACATTTTCCAAGTTTTATGAATCTATTGTAGAAACTTTAGTTTTAGTATATTGTGAACTTTAAAGATTTTAAACAGCGACAATTGTGGGTTGTTGAAAATTTGAATTAATTAAAATGGACAGTATTTTTATTTTCACCAACAACAATGATTCTCTACATATTGTGTTGCAAGAGGTTTTCAATTAATGAAATTCGGGGAATATAATGGTAAGTCACACGTTTATCAAAAATTACATTTTTACATCAAATTTTCCTCCAGTAATGTTTATAGCTTTTTGCTTTACCACTTGCTAGGTTTTCTAGCAGCTTAATATAAAGAATCATTTTGTTGCTCAATATGGCACAAACCAAAAGAACGGCTCTCCCAAAAAATTTGAAACATGTGGCTTAACATTATACAGGGTGAGTCAAAAATAGTTCCGTGGGAATAGTCGAAAGACTATTATAATAAAAACGTTGAGTTTTAGATATAATAGCACCTTCATAGGGCTCGTTACAGTGGTAATATTTCAGTTGACCTCGTATTGTAATAAATTTAAAATTGTATTGTTGGAAACTATGAATCTTAGATATCAAAATCATATTTACAAAGTTGTAGCTATGGTCCATTTAGTAAGAACACGCTATTGTTTCATTTATTTCTATCAATCAAACTGAAATAAATATCGTTCTAACAAAAGTGATTAAAAGGCATAATGTTATTATAACAACTTTGCTGCAAGTCACTGATACTACACAGTGATTTTATATTAATTGTTATCCATCTTTCAATTTACTACGCAAACAATTAGAAACTAAAATAACTCCAACGCATAGCATCAGTGACTTACAGAAAAGCTGTTGTAACAGCATGCTGCATTTTATCACTATTGTTGAATCAATTTTTATTTCAGTTGGATTGTTGGAAATAAATGAAATAGCAGTGAATTCTGACTATATGAAACACTGCCTACAACTTTTTAAACGCAACTTACTAACTACGACTCATATTTTCCAATGTAACAATGCAATTTTGGATTTGTTACAATGCGAAATCAATAAAAAGTTTGAAAAATGGAAAGTCACCATTGTCAAGAGCTCTATGAAAGTGCTATTATATCCAAAGTCAACTATAATAGCCTTTCAAATCTTCTCAAAGATCAGTACTTTTGATTCACCCTGTATTGCCCGAAGCCCTTCAATTTATGGCAGGAGTTCCATTTTTGCAAAAACCTCACATAGATCGAAAATCGCATAAATAAAAATTTTCGCAAACTGGCAAAAAGTTTAGCAATAATTCATTCATGCACTACTATACAAAAATCGAACTATGGCAAAATATTCTAGAATATTTAGAACAAAAAAGTGAAATTGATTTTTTGCCGCATACTAGCAAAATCGCATACAAAATTGAACCAAAAACAACCAGTATTTTACGAATTGTACCAATTTATATGCATAATAAAATATAATCACTTTAATTAAATATCACATGTATGTTGTATTCTTATTCTATAATTTGTTTCCGTAAAGGTAAAAATTAACCACTTTATAAAAGGGTTTTTATAAACTTGTGTGTACCCGCATTACTTTTCGGTTTGAACAACAACAACTGTTACTACTACTGACACTACTACTACTGAAGAACTTCACCAAAAAGGTTAATGTCCAAAAGCCCTTTAGCTCTTTCAATAAAAAGAAGAAGAAGAAAACAACAAAACCCATACAAGAAGTCTCTAAAGTAAATGGTTTTCACTGACCAAAAAGAAGAAACTTGGAAGAGTTTTTGTTACTTCTCTAAGTTCTTCTTCAGCAATGTCACAATAGTGAAAAGGTTATGACCGGAGGAAATAGAGCGTTATGTTGGACTGGAAAGAAAAAAAAAGGACAGATACCCTACAAAAAAAATACTTTCCCCCTTTAGTGTTTGTTTTTTTCATGAAGTCAAAATTAAACAAAAGTGTTGACTTCTGTAAAGAATAAGAACACTTGACCTTTGTTAAAATTAAGGTTAGTGAGCTTATCAAATACAGTTTTGATCCTATTTTTTTCATAAAACAGTTAATGTAGATATTAAATACAACACTTAAAATGAGCAAATGACATTTCGTATCAAAATTGAGCTTAGATTTTAATTGTTGCAAAGCAATATGAATATATACACTGGGTTCAATTTTAGACTTCACGTGGTTACGTTACCATATTAACCCAACTCTTATGTCCAGAAATTAATCAATTAAATTTATCCGAATGTAAATACTATCAAAAAACTCTACCAACACTCTGGTTCCAAAATAGTGTACATGTATAATAGCGTGGTCTTTATAACGAGTGGAAAAAAATATTAATTTGAGAAACAAGCTTATCTTGTTCCAATATTAAAAAAAAAAGTACTATTCCTAAAATTTGGTGAATTTCAGTTGAAATTTAGAGTTCACTACCAGAGTTGGAAACATTGGTCGGACACAAAGGAAGGAGTGAAACACAAGTTTTATTTTGAATAGGAACACCAACCTAACTTGTCCAATATTCAAAAAAATAATATTTCAAAAATTTGGATTTTAGAAGCCATTAGGAATTGCTTTCGTAGTTTGAAAGATTGGTTTTTCAGATCGTAGCAACCTTTAAATATTGTTGAAAACTAACTTAATTTTACCAAATTTACTTTCTTCCATAATGGAACAAATTCATGACGTGTCCCATCTATTCTTTCAAAACTTAAAAAAAAGGATCACCCTAATGTAGACTATAATATTATTTCGTTGAATTTCTATCATTAAGCATCCTACACTATTAATAATCATATTAAAGTATCTACTACAAAATCTAAAGTTGTCTATTCTAACGACGTAATAAACACGATAACGTTATATGCCACTATTTTAAGTATTTCCAGCTCTTCAATATTCGGCATGTCACTCAGTGAAGTCGTTTATTATTCGAAATTGCTACGCCTTTTAAAACAAAGACGATGGAAAAGATCGTGTGTTTTATGACACAAACGCGTAGCTCTCCTCATCTCTTCTCAACTTCAATTGCACTTACTATCACTCGAAACTAGAAGAAGAAGCAGAGTTTGTTGAAAGATAGTAAGGGTGTAAAAATGGCAACGGGCGGTGCACTTAAAACTGAGAATAGAGTGAAGCATTTACTACAACTCCTATGGCGTTGGCCTCGTAAAAGAACGACTCATCAGCCAGTCCAACATCCGAAAAGGAAGATCCCTTCTTTGCCCACACGATACTAAATTGTCTACACATCCTTACCCCCCTCAAGTCTCTTCTTAAAATCTCGAAAAAAGTTTAAAAACGATGAATATAACATAAAATTAGTTTTCACAATATGCATTGATTTTTTGTGATGACAATGAAGAAAAATAAAATAGTTGATTGATGAGAGTCATATTTCTTTAACAATTGACGTTAGATTACTTCTACAACGTGAGAAGAGATACCCGCGATGGTGATGAAAACATTGACAAAAGATAGGAAGTGAAGAATTTTTGGATGACCAACGATGTCCACCAGTGACATTATTTAACCTTGTCATAAATTTCAAGATAAAATCAATATCACCAAACGACTTTTGCGTCTTCTGCTACATATATAAAACCAAACATATAATTGTATAAAAAATTAAATATATAAAACTAAAAAATATCATTAATGATATTTATAACTTGCTTGTTGTTTCTAACCTTATCCCATGCATTTCGGAACTTCTTCGCTATCTTTTTACCTTATCGGTAAGACTCATGAATACCCGAATCGTTTCAAACATGCCACCATATTTCCTAAATTTAAAAGTAAAAACCAAAAATCTTTCACCTCCTATCGGTCAATCGCCTCTTTCTTCTTCATTGTGAAAGTGTTGGATAGGATTCTATTTAGCGAAATTCAGCAAATTGCAGACAGTTCTTCGCATCTAAATGCTTATGGCATTACTAAAGAAAAATCTGGTAACGATTAATTACTTCGTATTTATCTCCAATTGGTTCAAGAATATAATCCAAACTTTTACAACACCACGATTATTATGACTGACTTATCAAAAGCTTTTGATGGTCTTGATAGGAATTCAGTCATGCAAAGCTGTATTACCCTGGGAATTTCTACGCCCACTGTGAAAATACTCAACAACTATTTTTTCTCTCGTTAGACTTTTATCATACGAGACAGACCAGATACGTGCACTAATTCGGATAATGGTGTCATACAAGGCAGTCCGAATGCGACTCTTTTTTTATAATCTGGTTTCTAGTAGTATACATGATATTCCTTAGCAATGTCGTCTTTTCACATATATCGACGAAAACATCTTGATATATCACTATGCTAAATTTGAAAAAAACATTTGTGATAGAACCATTACAGAAGATTTTGATAAGATTTCTGTATGGTGTGTGCAACATGGTCTCCAATTAAATCCATTAAAGACAAAGCGTCTTACTCTTAGCAATCATTTCGAACACGAATCGAGAAGCTTGTGCTGCGTCTCAATAGTTTACCTCAGCTTACCAAACGGATAAAATCTTGAATTATAGAGAAAATTAAATTTTCTAAAGACAAAAATCAATTCAGTCCTTATAGCTACAGGAAATATTTATATGGGGTGATGTTTCCTGTTTTAGAATTAGGCGCCATCGAGACTGTTGTAATCGCTATGTAAGAATTCTTTTTTGTTTAAAATATTACTGTTCAAGTTCTTTCTTATTTCGAACTCGACAGTTACTAACAATTCCTCGAATGATTTTAGTTTACCGCTTACTCGAATTTAGTGAAACCTTTAGATATTCCCATCACCCCCTATCCCTTTTGGTAAATTGGATTGTTGAAACTGAAACCAATAGAGAACACTGCAAATATATATTGAAAAGTTAGGGTGTACATTTAAAATATTCACTCTCAAGGTTTCCATTACTTTCAATTAAACAGTGGAACCATTTTTCCACTATCAATAAAGAAATTTCCTTTTATTTGTAATAACAATCAATGCAATATTGGCGCATCCTGTTACGCCTAAACTTGTTTTGCCTAATCCTATTTCGCTTAAAAATAATTGTTTCGACTCACCTGTTTGTGAGTCGACCTAACCTAGCCTAACCTAAAACCCTTAATATTATTCTCGAAATAAAACGATTCGGTTCCGTTTTCGGTTCGGTTCGGTTTTATTCTCGAAACAAAAAGGTGGGGAAGTTAAAGTGTATCATAAATGAATGTTCTCTTTTAGTTTTGATTGACTTTGCCATAGGAGGTGTACTTACTTGTTTTTTAATAATACTGTACTGTATATATTTACAAAACATTACATAAAAATAGCATTGTTAAAAAAAATATATTGACATTTCTCTTACATGATTTAGAATTTTAAAAAAATATCATTGAAGAAACAAGGATTTTTTTCACTATTGTTAGTCGGAAATGTTGACGAACCATGCCCACAAATAAGAAACGGAAAAAAATACTGACTTGCTCTTTTAAAAACAATTTTTTACAAACTTGAGATATGTACTTTATAGTCTAACATCTACAAAGAACGAAAAAAAACCTACAAATACTAAAAAAAAAAACAGTATTGTTAAAATTTTCCTCGCAAAAAAAAAAGCATCAAGTGAAACAGAAATGAAATAAAACAAACTGCTAAAACTACAATAAATAAAATAAACCAGTACAGAGCTTTAGATTGTTTGTTGGGTTCAAAATAAAAGTAAAATACGGCCAAACGTTTACTTTAATCTGTATCTCTATGCTTTCTCTTTAAACGACATCAATATCAGTTGGTAAACAATGACCGCGCAGAAACAAACTTCTTGGAACTAATGTTTGGGCGTCTCATTATTTACAATTATTCTCCAAAGAATTGCGGACTAATGTCACAATAAGCTCGTATTAGTCCACTAAAGTTGAATCAACAGCCTTTCTAAAAAATTCTGACATTTTTTATCAAAATATGTTTAGTTCTACTTAAAAACAGCTTAGAAACATATGAAAAAACAAATTAAAGAAAAATAAAAATAAACGTAAGTAACAAAGTAATACAATTGATATACATACATATAATCAGAAAAATTCAATCGAAATTTCAATTAGATTTTATGCGAACTATTTTTCATCCAATAAAAAAAATATGACAACAAAAACAAAATTTATGATATTTTTAAAAAATATATTCTGTTTTGTTTCTCACAATGCCCTGTTTTTATTTTAAATTGAAATCAATTTTTGTGTTTAAATAAAATGACAAACATGTGCACAACAAAAATCTCGGTTGTGACGTTAAAAAGTAATGTAAGCAAGTCGTCATGAAAATACCGGTACGACAAAACTGATTTCCTACATCTAAGAAAATTGTTAAATCAACAAATTTTTGTCAAATGGAATTTGCTTCAAAAATTAGATTGCATAAAAAAAATAACATTAAAACACACAGTACAGTATATGAAAACAATTTTATATACTACATGTGAGGGTATATACTTTATATTTCTCTGTGTATAACAATTTCGCTATTACGACATAAAAAATACTGTACTGTTATATCGTTGTTAGGAGATTATAAAATTCGATAATATCGCTAGCATGCGATTCTGTGCATTGGTACAGAAAAATTACTATAGTAAATGTGTTTTTAGGGAAACCTGAAAAATCTGTAGCTATGCGCTGTGCAATGCTGGAAAGTGTCACAAAGCTGTAAAAATGTACTGTGTGATGCGAATCTAATAATGTCGCGGCAAAAATGTCGCTGTACAAAAATGTCGCCATAATAAATATCACCGTTAAAAAACGTTCGAACACGTAAGGTCTTTAAATCCTTTAAACATTATAACAATACACGTTTATAGTTTAATAGTTAAATTTAAAGTGTAATCACAAAATTATTTTCCCATTATCTTTTTAATTAAAAAGTCGTAATGCTAAACGTTTCTCTTTGTTTGATACGACAAAAACACAATTCGACTTTCCATGTGATTAAAATTTTACAATTTTACAAAACCTACTACCGGTGCTTTTTAGGGGAAATAAAAATAATATAATAAAATAAAAAATACTTTTAGAATTCAATTTATTATTAATTTTCATTTCCCATTATTATTAAAGTTTTGTATTAAGTTCTATGTTTTCTTAATGTTTTTTTTTCTAGTTTAAAATTCATTACTTTCACGAAACGTAAATACTGAATTAATGATGATAAAAAAATATTTCCATTTTAAAAAATCAATTTTTTCAACAAAAAAATAAAGCAAGTTTGTCTTTTCTTTAAGAAAACACGATCAATTTATATAAGGTATAAAAAAAATTATTTTTACAACTGTAAATACTTTAATTGTAAGTTGTAAAGAAATTTTTCTGACACCTTATAAAAAAAACAAATTATACAAACACATATATTATGAAATATGGTATACAAATATACGGTATTTTACTAAAAGAATACCTTAATAATTTGTAGGTATCACGGTTACTATTTGTGTGTATTATGAGTATGACTACACTGAGGTAATTGTTTTATCTCATTAAATTGTCACTCTGTCACCTTTTTTCATTCATGTTCTGAAACCTTTTCAAATTTATTGTCTTAAATGGTACCTAGTGACACGACTTGGCCTAAAGCATTTGATCTCAACTTGTAAATTTTGTGATTGTTTATCGCTAAAAAAGACTTCTCATGAAAGCAAAAAGATAAAATAAAAAAAAAAATTGGAGTGAGGGTACCAACTAAAACGCATAGAAATCGTCGAAAAATACGTTGGCACTTTTTTTATGAGCCAAGGGTAATGTAAAAGTCGACGATAACAGGGTGTTATGATTCGCGGTGATGACGTCACAAGTAAAAATGTCTTTTTAGTAGCGCTTCCGGCAACGAGTAGACGGCAATTTTTTTTCGCAAAATCTGATGCAAAACGCAAGTTTTTTTTAATAAAAAAAACTGTAGATATCCACTATATCCACAGCTTTAAAAAAGCTGTAGATATAAATTGAATGTTATAAAAGGCACAGCTAGGTATTTTAAGAATAAAAATTTCAATAAGTAATGGATCATATTTATAAGTTAAAGTAACATAACCAGCCTCCCTTTCAATATTCTTAAACCTTTTTACTTTAAAAAAATGTTATAAACATACTAAAAAATACAATTTTCATTATAGCAGGTATATAAAATAAACCGTGTCGTATCATGTGATACAACATACATATATATGTCGTATCACATGATATTTAAAAAATTCTACAAATCAATAAAAATACATAACGTAAAATACAATTTTCATTTACATGTACTCTCTTTCACCACATTTTTTACCTCAAACTCAAAAGTGCTTTTCCTGGAATATACCCAGAGAACAAGAAAAAATACAAACTTGTTATGAAACTTTTCCTAATAAGATTTTCTAAAATTTCTCACAATTTTTCTTAACTTTTATCGACTGTATTTTGGCCATAACATTAAGTGTAAGTTAAATTGCATTCATTATTTAAAGGCATAAAGACAAGAGACGTCCATAAACTGACCAAGAAATTCGAACCATCTCATCACCAAATTACCTTAAACGAACACTGTTTGTACGCAATATGGCCGCACTTAACGCTTCTTTTATTGACGTTACCACGAGCGCATTAACTTGACCTCATCGCTTTCATCACCAATTCTTGTCAAAGAACGAAAAGGGTTGCGTGTTGGAACAAATCTGCTAACACCATCACTTTCTCATACCAAGCACCATTGAGCAAGATGATAAAACGAAACTGAATCATTACCACTAAAGTGTGTGCAAAGAAAAGAGGGGTCTGCTTAATGATGGCGCCTTCAACACCTGATCATCTAGAACCGACTTTTGATGACAGCCAGTTTTAGGGCGAAATGAGGCAAAAGGTTGGTGGTAAAAAAACTTCGTCACGACTTCCTTAGTAGAAATAGGTACAAAACGCGTCTATTCATCGAATGATGTGAAACTTACGGGTTCGGCACGGCGAATATTCTTGAAATTCGGTTAAGGAGTTCCTGGCGACGTAGCATGTTCCAACAGGTTCTCGTCGCCGGAAGTTGCTGGAGAAATAAACGTACCTAGGTGCGCAAGCCTAAAAAATAAAAACAGAAATGAATGACAGAAATTAATAGTCCCATCAATAATAAGACTAAATTTAGAAGAATGACCCAAATCTATGAATATATTTTTTTTTTCAATTTTCACATTCCAATGGGGATAAAGTACAATTTATAAAAAACAAAAAACAAAAGAAAAAATCAAAATCCGTAGAGTACATGGTTGAATACTTTACGCTTGAAATGACATAGCTGTAAAAGCCAGTCGGTGCCCTCGTTAAACCCCAAGTACCTACCTACCTACGCTTGAAATGTGAACAGGTTTTTTTACATTTAGATTCTTTACATAGGAAAAGAATTTTCCTGACTGCAAAAGTAAGCAAATTCCAACATTTAATAAAAAAAAGAATAGGGAAATCGATTATACATACGTTTGTTAAACATGAAGAGGAATTGAAGGCAATATCTGTGTATTTGACGCGTAGTAGCACCGTCAATAACGTAGTTTTTTAGGAAATACAGAGAATGGTGTGTCATAAAAGCTTTGAGTAGTAACATTCTGTCACTAAAAGCAGTTGATTGCACATTATTTAATGTTCACTTTATAACAACACCCTTGCCGTGATCTAGCACGGGCCAACTACTAGTCATATAATAATGTATTATTAAAAAAGGTATATATCATACGTCGAAATCTCTTTGGTATTTTTTAATTTAATCTCCTTCCCGGTTGTAGTTACATACATCACGTGCATGCTTATACTTGAGTTATGGGCTGGAGACCAGGTTCGGTTAATTAAAACAAAAACGTATTTAATAGATCGTTTTTTATTCATTAATCATACATTTAATACGTTTTATTTGTTTAACTAACTTAATCTACAAAACCAAACGATTCAAAGTACAAGCAAGAAGCCCCACAAGCGAGACAGGTTTCTAATCCAAAAGTACCGTTTCGGTGACTATTTTTTGTGTCGTACAGTTAAAATCGTTTCCTAAAGTGTCCGATACTTAAAATCGTTACAAGAAGCTGTAATATTGATAAAACAATTAATGTGATTGATACACATCACAAAATTGCACATAACACTGCTGTAGTTAGTTATCCATTGAAACTACGCTCAATTTAAAGAAATTTCACTTTGTTAATTAAGACATAATGGAAGGTTTGTGTTTAGTAGGCTATTATTCAGTTAAAAAAGTCAGAAACCTTTTTGTTGTGTTTATCAAAACATGTTCTTCAACATTAATGAATGATGTATACAATATGAAACAATCTTTGAAAAAGTGAAAACGAAAATGAAGAAGTAAAACTAACAATATAACATACAGTATTCTTGAATCTAAACAAAATAGTGTTTTTCTTTCCATAACACAACACTTTTTCATACAATCTATTTTATAAACATGCATTCATATCGTCTTCTTAAAAGCCAATTTTCTAAAATAAAAATAGCGGTTTAACAGAAGAACCATCACACGAAAATTTTTTTAAAAAAATAAAACAGAAAAAAACAACCGGCGGAAAGCAAATTGAAAAGCTCCAAGTGGAATTTAAACTTTAATCCCGAGGGAAATGGCAAAACTCCCTTTTCATTACGCGGTTTTTAATGAGAAAACTGGTGCCGCAATAATCTGCGAGCAAAATGGCCTTCTGGAACATTTGCCACATTAGCACACGATTATATTCCAGATTCACAAAAAAAATCGATTATTCTTTTTTAAAAATCGATTGTGATGAAATGAAACGCAGCATGTGATTGAGATATAATAAGAATTACCTTTTTTCAAGAAATAAAAGATATTGACCAGAATATATGTTGAGACTTTTAAATCATTACTACAATGATTTTGAGTTTAGGTTTTTCAATGATTAACGTGAGTGATGAACGTGAGTGTTTTAACAAAACTTATTTTATTGGATATCCTTATTGAACTAAAAATATTTTCTCAACACTTCAAATTATCGAAGTGACGAGTCACTACAAACCACTATAATCAAACGTAGTTCGGTTATCAGAGAAACAACAAATCGGAAATCCGTAACTGGTTTCTTCGATGGTTCGGTATTTCTTGATGATGGCGTCATGGTTCCAACTTTCATGATAATAACCTTTCTGCACGCCCAATGACGTAAATTACAACGTGTGTGTCGGGTATCAAGCGTACAATTATTGGATTGAAGGATTACAGACCAGTAGAAAAAATACATTATAGGAAACACCAATTCAGAACTATCTATATTGGATGTGGTAAACCACCACATAAATATACTTTTAAGCCGAAATAAAAGCGATTGATAATCAATAGTGGCAATGACTTGATGATCCGTATCGTTATATAATTAATGACTTTAATCGACGAATGATGATGAAATTAATGAGATAACACTTAAAATCTCTAATCCAAATCTTCAGCTTGAACATTAAGGTACCAAACTTCGATATCCAGTTATCGTTATTATTGTTAACGAATGAACTAAATGGTAGACGAAAATAACCATAATTATGTTAATAAACAACTTTAATACTACCTTTGTTAATTCTTTTAAATTCGCGAATATACTAAGAAATTAGTGGATTACTACTGTACAGACTTTGAAACTATCTTATCGCAAATAAGCTAAATTATGCGAATACGAGTTTTTCAACTAGCTGGTATATTTACATACATACATACAGTCAGACATACATACATACATACATACATACATACATACATACATACATACATACATATCCGAAGACTTTCATCTCCACAATATTTTCAGACCTCAAATACATATACCACTTTCAATAAGGCACTATATAAA